>JASAND010001714.1:0-21457 GCA_030248195.1 Trissonchulus latispiculum
ATGATTAGTATAATGAAATGCTGAAGTGTTGGAAATACTTAATGAATAGTGGTACATTTGGAAATACAAAAAACACAACAAAATAGAAGAGTGTGTGCAAACCCCAACTATTTTCGATCCAAAAATCCCTTAAGCAAACCAAACCAAAAGTATTGTTCTCCCACAGATTTATTTTTATTGGCAAATCAACTATACAACAATTTGTTGACAGACTAAAACTCCAGCAAGATCAATAATCAAACTGCTAAATTCAACTAAAAATGAAGTGTTAAGGTTTTGAAACAAAGGACTCTCGTGTTTATGTTGTAGAAAGTATATACACTCAACGGACTCAGGTTTTAGTTTGGCGCTTCTCGAACAAGGTGCTTATTTAGTTTCTACCTTGTCATTTGCCCTCGCCTGCGGTCTTTACAGGATGTTAGCAAGAGTACCTGTAGAATAGAGTGAGAAACTCTTATATTACTGTGTACTAAGCATGCCAGGAACGTGCTCGGTTCATTAACTCGGGACCCCCGTAACTTCCCGGGGGGCACTTTGTACTAAATACGCGCTTTTATATCAGCGTGTGTCTGCTCGCTGATTATACACGTTTAGTTCTGGAAACAGTACCTAGGGCTTCTCATTCGGTAATAGAAATGACACTTTCCACACAATTTAATAATCGGTTAACCATTATCAACGTGAATGATCAACAATAAGATGCTCATTACTCTACATTTTTCTTCACAAAGTATTCGGCATGTGTTTGTACCAAAATGGTTTACGAAAGTCGAGGTAAGCTAGCAATGGCAATTCATTGATGAAGTCATTTAAACATTTTTGACACTCTTCAGTATTTGCAATCTAGTACTTTTTTTTCAGGAATAGTAGTCAATGGAGGAGGGAAATTGTATGTTTGCCCGTCTTCAAACCTCAGTTTGATCATGTGAGGTAATGAAACACATTTTGCAGGTCTTTGAGTGAGATGTTCGGAAAATGAATCAGAAAGTATATCAACAAGATATACTAAACAGTTTCTCCTTTGTATATCTGCCAATATATTATTGGTGAGCGAAAGTTGTCTGTGCGTTACTATGACCAAATGGCATGACTTCGAAATGGTATAAACCATCTTGCGTGAATATGGAAACAACCTCCATCCCCCTCAACCACTGAGATTTACCAATATCCCGGCCGATGGTCTAAACTTGAACAGAAGCTGTTGTTTCTAAATTGATGCAGAATATCATCAATGCGAGGTAAGAGGGGTATTTACCATTGGTGGTTACTTGGTTCAATATGTAATAATCGACGCAAAATCTTGAGGAACCGTCCCTTTTCTAGACCGTCACCACAGACAAGAATCAAGAGGGGAACTGATTAAATTTTGGAAGAAAAGTTTTATTCTTAATTCATGTCTTAGCTAAGTTCATGTGTAGTTGCCTTTCATTGTGTATTGTATTATGTGAAAGGATCGTACCTATTAAGTATAATTTATAATCACGTACCTGACTAATCAGCAGTCACTAAGTCTTAACAAAGGGGACCCTCTGGTCCAGGTTTGAGGCGTTATGAGCCTTGTTTTTCTCCTTTAGCTTCTCGCCATATTGCGTTTACACTAGCTTTCTATCTTTCCCTAATTCTAACAATAGGAGAAAGGGATTCGTTTAATTGTCCTTTCCCGCCTGTGTAAACACTTGAGATCCAGCCTAAAGTTATTAAGTTTGATTACACTAGGTTTGAACCAATCAGAATTATTTAGTTCGCGCAGTTTGCGCGGAGGATTAATTTTGGCCAGTCAGACGAATGATCACAGAAGTGTTTTTGATTGACAGGTAGACTAACTCTCAACCTCAGCCTCACCTTGTCTTCTGAGCCGTAAATACGACCGATTTTGGTCTCTCTCTCTCTCCCCCCAGTTTTTTATTAGGGCGTTACTATTCCCAAACTTTCCCCACTCCGGAAAGAGGCTAGTACTTCTACACTAGCCCTTCATCAAATTTTTGGGGGTTTTAGTAGATGAAATGGGGGATTTAAGAATTTATGTCCCCAGCCCTTCATCAAATTTTTGGGGTTTTAGTAGATGAAATGGGGGATTTAAGAATTTATGTCCCCCTTCTTAGCTTCTTTCCCTTTTTCTTTTCCTATCTTTTTCTATCTAGTTTTCTAGTGATTTCCCACTTTTTCTGGGGATCACTTTTAAGATTATTTAAGGGGTCCAGAGGTCCTCAGTTTTAAACTAGTCTCTTGAAAATCCGTTAAAATAATTTTATTCATTGTTTGTGATAAATGATTCTGTCATTTTGTAATATACTCTGGATATTACCTGGGTCGCATGGATTTCCACAAGAAAGTCCACTGAGAAGCCTTGGACTTTTGGGAACTATACCAAAAGTACTCAGTTTCACTTTTAAGCTAAAATTCACGCAATTCAAACTACAAAACGCACTCTGAAATTTTTAGAAAACATCCTGCACTTTTCAAACTTTCAAGTCAGCTTCTTTGGGATGATTTCCTGGAACCAGGAAATATCGTGTTAGGATCTTTCATTGAAAAATTTTTTCTAGTGCCCGGGAAGGGTGGAAATCCGTGCGATATTGATTGTGTCGTTTTAAAAAGAAGCACACAGGGCACTATAAACATATAGACGGACCCCCTCGATACCTTATTAGTTATAGAAAGAATATAGTGATCATTTCTTCAGAGACTGTACCAGAGGCACGATTCATAATTAAATCATTCTAAATTTTGTAGATTTCAGACGTTAACTTAAAGTTCTGACGCTAAACTTACGTACTAAAGTTCTCGGGATAACTTGTTGATCATGCTGCTGGTTAGGTTTTGTGCTTAAAAGTAATTAGGTTAATAGTAATTAATTATTAATGTAATTATTAATTAATTAATTAATTACTCTTATTAGTAATTACGAGCCTTAGGAATTGTGGTTAGTTGTGTTTTGTCCGTTTTTGATTGTTGTTTGCACAGTTATCTTGTTTGTACTCGGTAATTGTCAGTGATATTTTGTATTGCTTTAAGGTCGCGCTTCCCTTGCATTCAGCTCACTTTGGAAAGCTATAACTTACACAATATTCAGAGCAATGAATTGAGCTAGTGCTGGGACCGGTTCCGATTTTTGAAACCGGTTCCGGTTCCGGTTCTTGACTACCGGTTCCGGTTCCGGTTCCGGTTCCGGTTCTAGCTACCGGTTCCGGTTCCAATTGGTATTTTTGATAAAAAAGCTAAAAACACACGATTTTTTTATTTTTTTGACAATTGCTATAAAAACTTAATATATTTAACTGCACAAAGCTATGAACATGTTTTCAAACACTGTTTTTGCTTACTTTTTACTATTTATATACAAATATTTACTGTGAAAAAGATATGGTCTGTTTCATTTTACCAATATGTTGGGGAACTTTTAGCTACCAGAGCTTACCAAAATACTAAGTATTCTCAATCTAGATAAACATTTAGCTACCGCCCTTCAGAAAGCGAACGTCGCACAGAACTTTCCTCGAAAAATTTCAAACAGTCCAATAAAATTTGCTTATCGATTCAACAGCTACAGTTACAACATTACAAAGCCTAATCATTGAAAAAGATGCTAATCTCATCTCGGGATCGAAGATTTTTTGAGATCGACAACTATAGCTAGAAAACATTGGGCAAAATCGTTGAACGAGAATTAAAACTTTTCGAGCACTTATATATGCAGCACACAGGTACAACAAACTTCATACCTTTAAAACCAAAAATTGTATGTTACAATAAATAAAATTAAGGGGGGTCCATTTTTGGCCGATTTTTTTACCATCTCCGATTTTGCTCATTTTCACATATGTTGTTCTCCGATTGGTATATTTTAACGAGTTTTCGAAATTAAAGTCGGATCTTTTACGGTTAATGATTAATTTCACTTCAAAGTTGAGATCTCATGTGTTAAACATAGGAAACTGAAAAAGTTTCAATTTTTTGACTAGTGTCAAAAAATCTAGAAACTGGGCAAAGATTATCAGCATAATTTGGTATCATTAGAAACGTCTATTTGTATACTTTAATTTGTTGGAATTAGATTTTTGAATTAGACCTTTGAATTTTTTTAAATAATTTTTGATGCTTGCTGACTGTGAAATTTGACGTTTTTCGTTGTTGAAAACTGGGGTGTTTCAATTTTTCTCAAGCATTACACAAATTGAAAGGCCAAACTAAAAAATCTGATTCCAACAAATCACAGTATATAAGTAGACGTTTTTAACAATACCAAATGATGCTGATAATCTTTGCCCAGTTTCGAGATTTTTTGTCACTAAAAATTTGGTTTTTTACCAAAATTTTGATTTTTTTTTTGATTTTTGCCTATTACGTGAGACCATTGCAATCAGCAGCTACCAAATGCCAAAATATCTCGTTTCTCGTTATTTCTGGTGGCTGTAGTTCAGTGTTAACTACATTTATTCCAGCTAAGTAGCCCAACGTGGTCGCTGCATCCCAAACTGTCGGACTGTGACCCATATAGCAAAAATATCGATTTTTTCAAATTTCTCAAAATATGATAAATTTGACATCAATCGAAAGCTCTTAATGCGGTGAACATTTTTTCTTCTTGGGCTATGGTCCGCAAATGCGCAAATTAAAGTTAATGGCTGTTAAAGGGTTTTGTTATCTAACCTCAACATTGGCCTTGCTGCTCCTTAAAAGTCGTTAAAAAGGCATGAAATCACGTTTAGCCTGCCAACACCGCGACAAAATTAATTCTTTAGATCAATTTTCAAATGTACATCCCCACTTGAAGCTCCAAAAATCGAAGACTGTATAAGGAAAATTGGCCTTTGTCTCAAGCTGTGCCCTCGTTTCGCCCATTATTACAATTGCAAGCAGTTGATAGCTCGTAACTCGTGGAGACATGGATGAAATAACTCAATATTTAAACCTGGATACCGTGTAACATGTGTGGCTACATTATGTGTAAAAATGAGCGAAATCCATGACTACAAATTTTTTCATGGTGGACCCAACCAAGCTGCTAAGTTTTTTATTTTACATAAGAATTTGTTTTAATTTTGTAGCTGAAATAAACAAATTTGTAACAAAGAAACGCTATTCCCTATCAAATCCTAAACCCATATATAAGCAAAAAGTACTAAAAAATCAAAATTTTGGTAAAAAACCAAATTTTTAGTGACAAAAAATCTCGAAACTGGGCAAAGATTATCAGCATCATTTGGTATTGTTAAAACGTCTACTTATATACTGTGATTTGTTGGAATCAGATTTTTTAGTTTGGCCTTTCAATTTGTGTAATGCTTGAGAAAAATTGAAATTTTAAGTTTCAACAACGAAAAACGTCAAATTTCACAGTCAGCAAGCATCAAAAATTATTTAAAAAAATCAAAGGTCTAATTCAAAAATCTAATTCCAACAAATTAAAGTATACAAATAGACGTTTCTAATGATACCAAATTATGCTGATAATCTTTGCCCAGTTTCTAGATTTTTTGACACTAGTCAAAAATTTGAAACTTTCAGTTTCCTATGTTTAACACATGAGATCTCAACTTTGAAGTGAAATTAATCATTAACCGTAAAAGATCCGACTTTAATTTCGAGAAAACTCGTTAAAATATACCAATCGGAGAACAACATATGTGAAAATGAGCAAAATCGGAGATGGTAAAAAAATCGGCCAAAAATGGACCCCCCTTAATTTTATTATTGTAACATACAATTTTTTGGTTTTAAAGGTATGAAGTTTGTTGTACCTGTGTGCTGCATATATAAGTGCTCGAAAAATTTCAAACAGTCCAATAAAATTTGCTTATCGATTCAACAGCACAGTTACAACATTACAAAGCCTAATCATTGAAAAAGAGCTAATCTCATCTCGGGATCGAAGATTTTGAGATCGACAACTATAGCAGAAAACATTGGGCAAAATCGTTGAACGAGAATTAAAACTTTTCGAGCACTTATATATGCAGCACACAGGTACAACAAACTTCATACCTTTAAAACCAAAAATTGTATGTTACAATAAATAAAATTAGGGGTCATTTTTTGGCCGATTTTTTTTACCATCTCCGATTTTGCTCATTTTCACATATGTTGTTCTCCGATTGGTATATTTTAACGAGTTTTCGAAATTAAAGTCGGATCTTTTACGGTTAATGATTAATTTCACTTCAAAGTTGAGATCTCATGTGTTAAACATAGGAAACTGAAAAAGTTTCAATTTTTTGACAGTGTCAAAAAATCTAGAAACTGGGCAAAGATTATCAGCATAATTTGGTATCATTAGAAACGTCTATTTGTATACTTTAATTTGTTGGAATTAGATTTTTGAATTAGACCTTTGAATTTTTTAAATAATTTTTGATGCTTGCTGACTGTGAAATTTGACGTTTTCGTTGTTGAAAACTGGGGTGTTTCAATTTTTCTCAAGCATTACACAAATTGAAAGGCCAAACTAAAAAATCTGATTCCAACAAATCACAGTATATAAGTAGACGTTTTTTTTAACAATACCAAATGATGCTGAAATCTTTGCCCAGTTTCGAGATTTTTTGTCACTAAAAATTTGGTTTTGCAAAATTTTGATTTTAGTACTTTTTGCTTATATATGGGTTTAGGATTTGATAGGGAATAGCGCTCTTTTGTTACAAATTTGTTTATTTCAGCTACAAAAATTAAAACAAATTCTATGTAAAATAAAAACTTAGCAGCTTAAGGGGGGGTCCACCATGAAAAAATTTGTAGTCACGGATTTCGCTCATTTTTACACATAATGTAGCCACACATGTTGTACGTACCAGGTTTAAATATTGAGTTGTTTCATCCATGTCTCCACGAGTTACGAGCTATCAACTGCTTGCAATTGTAATAATGGGCGAAACGAGGGTACCGCTTGAGACTAAGGCAATTTTCCTTATACAGTCTTCGATTTTGGAGCTTCAATGGGATGTACATTTGAAAATTGATCTAAAGAATTAATTTTGTCCCGGTGTTGGCAGGCTAAACGTGATTTCATGCCTTTTTAACGACTTTTAAGGAGCAGCAAGGCCAATGTTGAGGTTAGATAACAAAACCCTTTAACAGCCATTAACTTTAATTTGGTGCATTTGCGGACCATAGCCCAAGAAGAAAAAAATGTTCACCGCATTAAGAGCTTTCGATTGATGTCAAATTTATCATATTTTGAGAAATTTGAAAAAATCGATATTTTTGCTATATGGGTCACAGTCCGACAGTTTGGGATGCAGCGACCACGTTGGGCTACTTAGCTGGAATAAATGTAGTTAACACTGAACTACAGCCACCAGAAATAACGAGAAACGAGATATTTTGGCATTTGGTAGCTGCTGATTGCAATGGTCTCACGTAATAGGCAAAAATCAAAAAAAAATCAAAATTTTGGTAAAAAACCAAATTTTTAGTGACAAAAAATCTCGAAACTGGGCAAAGATTATCAGCATCATTTGGTATTGTTAAAAACGTCTACTTATATACTGTGATTTGTTGGAATCAGATTTTTTAGTTTGGCCTTTCAATTTGTGTAATGCTTGAGAAAAATTGAAACACCCCAGTTTTCAACAACGAAAAACGTCAAATTTCACAGTCAGCAAGCATCAAAAATTATTTAAAAAAATTCAAAGGTCTAATTCAAAAATCTAATTCCAACAAATTAAAGTATACAAATAGACGTTTCTAATGATACCAAATTATGCTGATAATCTTTGCCCAGTTTCTAGATTTTTTGACACTAGTCAAAAAATTGAAACTTTTTCAGTTTCCTATGTTTAACACATGAGATCTCAACTTTGAAGTGAAATTAATCATTAACCGTAAAAGATCCGACTTTAATTTCGAAAACTCGTTAAAATATACCAATCGGAGAACAACATATGTGAAAATGAGCAAAATCGGAGATGGTAAAAAAATCGGCCAAAAATGGACCCCCCTTAATTTTATTTATTGTAACATACAATTTTTGGTTTTAAAGGTATGAAGTTTGTTGTACCTGTGTGCTGCATATATAAGTGCTCGAAAAGTTTTAATTCTCGTTCAACGATTTTGCCCAATGTTTTCTGCTATAGTTGTCGATCTCAAAAAATCTTCGATCCCGAGATGAGATTAGCATCTTTTTCAATGATTAGGCTTTGTAATGTTGTAACTGTAGCTGTTGAATCGATAAGCAAATTTTATTGGACTGTTTGAAATTTTTCGAGGAAAGTTCTGTGCGACGTTCGCTTTCTGAAGGGCGGTAGCTAAATGTTTATCTAGATTGAGAATACTTAGTATTTTGGTAAGCTCTGGTAGCTAAAAGTTCCCCAACATATTGGTAAAATGAAACAGACCATATCTTTTTCACAGTAAATATTTGTATATAAATAGTAAAAAGTAAGCAAAAACAGTGTTTGAAAACACGTTCATAGCTTTGTGCAGTTAAATATATTAAGTTTTTATAGCAATTGTCAAAAAAATAAAAAAATCGTGTGTTTTTAGCTTTTTTATCAAAAATACCAATTGGAACCGGAACCGGTAGCTAGAACCGGAACCGGAACCGGAACCGGAACCGGTAGTCAAGAACCGGAACCGGAACCGGTTTCAAAAATCGGAACCGGTCCCAGCACTAGCTCAATTCATTGCTCTGAATATTGTGTAAGTTATAGCTTTCCAAAGTGAGCTGAATGCAAGGGAAGCGCGACCTTAAAGCAATACAAAATATCACTGACAATTACCGAGTACAAACAAGATAACTGTGCAAACAACAATCAAAAACGGACAAAACACAACTAACCACAATTCCTAAGGCTCGTAATTACTAATAAGAGTAATTAATTAATTAATTAATAATTACATTAATAATTAATTACTATTAACCTAATTACTTTTAAGCACAAAACCTAACCAGCAGCATGATCAACAAGTTATCCCGAGAACTTTAGTACGTAAGTTTAGCGTCAGAACTTTAAGTTAACGTCTGAAATCTACAAAATTTAGAATGATTTAATTATGAATCGTGCCTCTGGTACAGTCTCTGAAGAAATGATCACTATATTCTTTCTATAACTAATAAGGTATCGAGGGGGTCCGTCTATATGTTTATAGTGCCCTGTGTGCTTCTTTTTAAAACGACACAATCAATATCGCACGGATTTCCACCCTTCCCGGGCACTAGAAAAAATTTTTCAATGAAAGATCCTAACACGATATTTCCTGGTTCCAGGAAATCATCCCAAAGAAGCTGACTTGAAAGTTTGAAAAGTGCAGGATGTTTTCTAAAAAATTTCAGAGTGCGTTTTGTAGTTTGAATTGCGTGAATTTTAGCTTAAAAGTGAAACTGAGTACTTTTGGTATAGTTCCCAAAAGTCCAAGGCTTCTCAGTGGACTTTCTTGTGGAAATCCATGCGACCCAGGTAATATCCAGAGTATATTACAAAATGACAGAATCATTTATCACAAACAATGAATAAAATTATTTTAACGGATTTTCAAGAGACTAGTTTAAAACTGAGGACCTCTGGACCCCTTAAATAATCTTAAAAGTGATCCCCAGAAAAAGTGGGAAATCACTAGAAAACTAGATAGAAAAAGATAGGAAAAGAAAAAGGGAAAGAAGCTAAGAAGGGGGACATAAATTCTTAAATCCCCCATTTCATCTACTAAAACCCCAAAAATTTGATGAAGGGCTGGGGACATAAATTCTTAAATCCCCCATTTCATCTACTAAAACCCCAAAAATTTGATGAAGGGCTAGTGTAGAAGTACTAGCCTCTTTCCGGAGTGGGGAAAGTTTGGGAATAGTAACGCCCTAATAAAAAACTGGGGGAGAGAGAGAGAGACCAAAATCGGTCGTATTTACGGCTCAGAAGACAAGGTGAGGCTGAGGTTGAGAGTTAGTCTACCTGTCAATCAAAAACACTTCTGTGATCATTCGTCTGACTGGCCAAAATTAATCTCCGCGCAAACTGCGCGAACTAAATAATTCTGATTGGTTCAAACCTAGTGTAATCAAACTTAATAACTTTAGGCTGGATCTCAAGTGTTTACACAGGCGGGAAAGGACAATTAAACGAATCCCTTTCTCCTATTGTTAGAATTAGGGAAAGATGAAAGCTAGTGTAAACGCAATATGGCGAGAAGCTAAAAGAGAAAAACAAGGCTCATAACGCTCAAACCTGGACCAGAGGGTCCCCTTTGTTAAGACTTAGTGACTGCTGATTAGTCAGGTACGTGATTATAAATTATACTTAATAGGTACGATCCTTTCACATAATACAATACACAATGAAAGGCAATACACATGAACTTAGCTAAGACATGAATTAAGAATAAAACTTTTCTTCCAAAATTTAATCAGTTCCCCTCTTGATTCTTGTCTGTGGTGACGGTCTAGAAAAGGGACGGTTCCTCAAGATTTTGCGTCGATTATTACATATTGAACGAAGCAACCACCAATGGTAAATACCCTCTTCCTCGCATTGATGATATTCTGCATCAATTTAGAAACAACAGCTTCTGTTCAAGTTTAGACCATCGGCCGGGATATTGGTAAATCTCAGTGGTTGAGAGGGATGGAGGCTGTTTCCATATTCACGCAAGATGGTTTATACCATTTCCAAGTCATGCCATTTGGTCATAGTAACGCACCGACAACTTTCGCTCACGAACATTATATTGGCAGATATACAAAGGAGAAACTGTTTAGTATATCTTGATGATATACTTTCTGATTCATTTTCCGAACATCTCACTCAAAGACCTGCAAAATGTGTTTCATTACCTCACATGATCAAACTGAGGTTTGAAGACGGGCAAACTACAATTTCCTCTCCATTGACTATATTCCTGAAAAAAGTACTAGATTGCAAATACTGAAGAATATCAAAAATCTTTAAATGAGCTAAATCAATGAATTGCCATTGCTAGCTTACCTCGACTTTCGCAAACCATTTTGGTACAAACACATGCCGAATACTTTGTGAAGAAAAATGTAGAGTAATGAGCATCTTATTGCTGATCATTCACGTTGATAATGGTTAACCTGATTATTAACGCAGGTGGAAAGGGGTCATTTCATTACCGAATGAGAAGCCCTAGGTACTGTTTCCAGAACTAAACGTGTATAATCAGCGAGCAGACACACGCTGATATAAAAGCGCGTATTTAGTACAAAGTGCCCCCCGGGAAGTTACGGGGGGTCCCGAGTTAATGAACCGAGCATGCCCAGCATGCTTAGTACACAGTAATATAAGAGTTTCTTACTCTTATCTATTATGTACTCTTGCTAACATCCTGTAAAGACCGCAGGCGAGGGCAATGACAAGGCAGAACAAATAAGCACCTTGTTCGAGCAAGCGCCAAACGAACTCTGAGTCCGTTGAGTGTATATACTTTCTACAACATAAACACGAGTGTCCTTTGTTTCAAAACTTAACACTTCATTTTAGTTGAATTTAGCAGTTTGATTATTGATCTTGCTGGAGTTTTAGTCTGTCAACAAATTGTTGTATAGTTGATTTGCCAATAAAAATAAATCTGTGGGAGAACAATACTTTTGGTTTGGTTTGCTTAAGGGATTTTTGATCGAAAATAGTTGGGGTTTGCACACACTCTTCTATTTTGTTGTGTTTTTTGTATTTCCAAATGTACCACTATTCATTAAGTATTTCCAACAATTTAGCATTTCATTATACTAATCATTAAGCTCCAGCACTCCCAGGCGTTCATTATTTAGCTTATGTGGAACATTGTACTTAATAATTTAAAATAAATAAAATGGCGCTTAAGCCCGGTTCACAATGCAGTGTTTTGTGCTTTGTGCTTTCGTCTCCTGTGCTTTGTGCTTTGTGCTCGGGAGACAGTGCTTTGTGTTTTGTGCTCAGGAGAGTGGAGACAGGAAACAAATGATTCATGATGAGAAAGCACAATATCAAAAGCACAGGTTCCGGAAGCATACATGTGCAGGAGGCGAAATTTGGGGGGGGGGGAAGGGCCGGATTTTCCGGGTTTTTGCCCAAAAAACCGGAAAAATCCAGATTCTGGGGGGGTGAGCTCCAGGTCAAGCCCCCCAAGCACATGTCTGCACGGAAGCAAATTTGGAGGGTATTCAAAATATTGATATTTTAAAAAACGTTAACATGACGAATTTTTTAAACAATGTAATTTATAATAGCGATCATTAATAATAATTAAAAATAATAATTATAAATTAACCTGATTAATCAAATTTTTGAAAGAAATATTATTTATTTACGATAGCTAATTCATGATAATTATTAAATACTTAATGCTCTTAAAAATTAAGTTTTTAATTTTTGTCGTGTTTCGTTCAAATAAATTTACATTGGGAATACTGTAGTGCTCACGTGACGTTCAGTTTCAATTTTAGACCAGTCAGCATAGAGCAAGGCTTGTTTTGATTGGAAAGCACTGAAAGCACAACTCAAAATGTTTGACATTGTCAAACATTCCCAAAGCACACCGAAAGCACAAAAGCACAAAGCACAAAGCACAAAGCACAAAAAACCACCATGAACCGGGAAAGAACAATGCACAAAGCATTGTGCTTTCCAAACCATCATGAACCGAGAAAGCACAAAGCACAAAAGCACCAAAGCACACCATCATGAACTGGGCTTTACTCAATGCACCAGGGATGACCAGAAACAACAAGTTATTTTGTTATCGTTAAGGGGGGTTTACACTATCAAACTTTCGTCTGACTTTGTCAGATGAAAATTTTCCTCCAACAAATGTCAGACGAAATTCTCGCATGTAAACGACTAGCTGACTCAGCTCTGACAAGAAACTTTTTGTTGGATCAAAATGGAAATTCCGTCTGATATCAGACGAAACTGACCAGTCGTATAGCTTCATTTTAAAGAAAGCTGGCGTGAATCAACAGACTTACTTGTTTGGTGGACAGTGTAAACTACAGGTCGGATGAAAAATGTTTGCTCTGATATTTGTTCCATCTGATAAAATCAGATGAAAGTTTGGTAGTGTAAACCAGGCTTTAGAGTTCTTGTCTTTTCGTTTTTCGCATCGATTAGCAGGAATAATTGGCAATTCAATAACATCCTTTGTCGGCGCCAATTTAGAGCCCAAAAGCGAAGGAGTCTGTAACAGAGATGAAACCGGGTCACCGGGTCACCGGGTCACCGGGTCACCGGGTCAGTTCGGGTCAGTTCGGGTCACTATATGGACCGGGTCACCGGGTCACCGGGTCAGGAGCTCTGACCCGGTCTTGACCCGGTATTTTTGATTGGAGGAAATTTTTTGCTGTTAAAGCATATTTTTCAGAAATTTTACCAGTTTTCACTACCTGATAACTTCAACAAGTACTCAAAAACTAGCAATAACTTCTTATGTTTATAATATTGTTAACTTAAGCGTGTAGTTTTTAAAATGCTTATCGTTGTAGTGTCCTCATAATATTTGTTATGTCCTGTCAAGCTTAGATCCATATGTTTGAAACTACGATTGCGTTGGATTTTAACTTAGAAAATGAAAATTAGAACATAAACCAGAGAGTCAGAATTCTTTATTTTGAAATCTAAAATATTCCATGTTGCTCCATCTACTGTAAGTGATTTTTCACCGCTGCTATCATTTTTGAGGCAGGGGGTCAGACTTAGTGTTTCAAATCTCGGTAAGAAGAAAAATCTCAGCAAAGCAAGGTTCACAGATTCCTAGTTTTGCTTTGCCTTTTTTCTAATTGTTATGGCTTACTATCTTTAGGAACTAATGGATTTTGGTTTGACTTTATTAATAAAAGATTAATCTGAATCCTAGCCATAAGCAAGACTAATTCCAAAGAATCTTCGCTGAGTCTGCCGTCCAAAGCCAAAAAGTCGTAACTGACATTTTGACCAAAATGGAGTTATGACCAACTACATACACAAAATTTTATGCTGAATTTAACTAGCTATGCTAGAACGACGTATCTTCATTGCATTTGCAGTAATAAAGATGGCAGAAAAACGTATCTGCAATTTTGGATTCGAAGACAAAGCCAAAAAGTCGTATCTGCAATTTAACATTGCACATACGTCTTTATGGCTTCCGCAACATAATCTGCAGATAATCGAAGTACCCAAGGGCTACGTGTGCCAAAAGACGTAACTGCACTACTGCGCCAATTTTGCCTATATTTACAAAAATAAACATTCTGAGAGATAAATCCAGTCAAATAGTATCATTTCACACAGTGGTCACAAATTTAGATTGACCTGATGAAAAATTGTAGCACAATTCACATAAATGGTTATTGTGAAAAATAGTCAAAATGTAGTTACGTCTTTTTGGATTTGGACGGCGATACCCTCAACCATCTAAATAAAATATTTTACTAAAGTATATAGTAATAAAACTCAAAGGTGCTACGTTAAGCTCTATAGCTAAAATTAAATGATGTGATGACTTTGGTAATTATTTTGTTCCAATTTATTTGATTCAAAAAGTTATGTAGCTTACTTCACATTGAGTGGGAAGTCGTGCAAATCAGTTTTGATTTTTTCCGGTTTATTAACAATATTTACTTTCCAATGTTACCTTAAGTAAAAGCAAAAATCTTTCACAACTTCTTATTTTAGACACCAAAAATGTCCAAAAGAATCAAAAAACAGTCACCGCACCCCAATATAAGTATTTATAATTTTCCAAGCTTAAACTTGAATTTTCAAAAATACCGGGTCACCGGGTCACCGGGTCACCGGGTCAGCAAATAGTGACCCGGTTTCATCTCTGGTCTGTAAACAGTGCATCAAAGTATTCTAACGGTTGTTGCATTACGCAATATTAATTTCATGTTGCATCTTATTTATGGCGAATGATTTGTTACAGTAATACCGTTTCTACGTTAGATATATTGAATCAACCAATCGTTATAGAAAAGCTAATTATTTCAAGTGCTTGCGAAAGACCCTAAACAAGCTAAACCCAATAAAATAGATTGCTGGCAAATCCATAAATACAATTTAATTGTTAGCTTTACTGGAAATTATGTTGTTTGGCGAACAGAAAATAATATTAATCTTAACGCACTATTTAGTTCGCCCACAGTCAGTTACAACCTAACGCTATAGATCATCGTATTATGATAAATCCGTTTATAGGTTGCTCAACTATCAAAACCATTTATACTTGATTTTACAGCTGACTAGATTTTGTAGTCAATCACGGAGGTTTGTCGACTTGAAATTGAAGATACAGTAACATTGGCCCGTTAAATGTTCTGTCTAAGTTAGCTGTAGCACATTGGACCTGTTTCATGAAAACTTTAAATTATTTATTTATTGACGAAATTTATTAACCGTTTAAAGTTTAGTTAGTATAAAATAGTACATAGGTAATGAGAACTGATGCTTGTAATGCTTATCCCAGAGTTGGTATTGTTTCTGGTTGAACTTTAACACGTATTTTATGACTTACATATTGAATTTTAATTATCTAAGAAAGCTTTCCTTAATGAAAAATGTATCAAAATAACAACATGTGGGTTCAACTAGCTGAAAATTCCAAAACAATTTTGAATTTAAAATAAGAATCTGTCCATAATCTTCGAATATGGATCATAGGAACTTATCTTGTTCAAACTAATTATGTGTGCCCTTTATCAATTTAATTCAAAGTGTAAAAATTAGAAAATTCAAAAATTAATTTTGAAGTCGCGGCTTTAAAAATAGTCGGGGTATAACACAATTAAACTATTAATGAAAATACTTTGAGTTAAGAAATCTCAAAATAGTTGTTAGGACTGAAATCGCTTATTACTATTACTTTAATAGCACTAGCTAATTACCAGCTCAAACTACCAAAATCATAGCTGAAAACCATTTAAAATTTCAAAAACTTCGAAAATTTAAAAATCAAAATGTAAACTGTACTTTGTTTTAACGCTTCTCAGTTGTAGAAGTTGTTTCACTATTTCAGGTTGTTTTACCAGTTAAAGATTTTTATTTTCATCAAATTCGTTGTTAAAGTTTAACGGTTTAATAAACAATATATATACATATGTTCTAAATAAATGAATGCTTAAAGCTGATTGTCAGAAAAAACCACAAAATGCATTTTTCCAATTCGCAAGATTTCTTTAATTTTAACTGGATTTTAAATTGAACGTCCTCTCAGTAAACGACTGTAGCAAATCAATTTTTCACCCCCGAATCCCAAATATCATTCCTTGTTTGTAGCAATCGATATGCTAAGACTTTCAGTTTTAGTTGAATTGACAAGCTTGCAGTTATGCTTGCTTCAAGAAATTTCAGTCAATTTGGTATTTTCTGTCCATTTATATTAATTTCAGATAAGTTCCAGAAATGGCACGGGAAATCCAAGCCCATTTCGGGCCGAGCAAAAAAGCAATCCATTCCGGGCTTTGGAAAATTCGACGGGTCCTGATCTAGGATCGAAGATAACAACAATAATTATAGCACTAATCTAGTTCTAGACTACTCTTATCGTTTAAAAGTGTCCTTGCTTGCTCTTTCTCATGACGAGTTGTATTTCTTTTTTCAGTTAGATAGTAAATTAATAGGAGTCGTTTGTTTCAGCACTATACAATGCTTGTGAAAAATTTCCTGGAGTTTCTCTCTGCCAGAACAGTGATTCCATCGTTGCAACTGGTGTTGCTAAGCAAGAACTACTTTATTGGGATATTTTGGTTTGCTGTGTCTTCCGCTTTCACAAGTTTTGTTCTTATGTCTGTTGGAGGAGTAAGCAAAGATTATTGGAACCAAGAAGTGATAACCAGAATCATAACGCTTGATTCAATCCCAATGAATTTACCACGCATAGGATTTTCACCGTTAGCCAGGTATGCGGAAAACTCATCAGGATTAGGTGTAAAAAGCTAATTTAGGTAGATTACTTTTCTGGCGAATTTCTGGCGAATTTTTACAATCAGAATCTTGGAAAATCAGTCGTTTTTGGACTATGAAAAACAGGACCTACGGTACTCTTTTGCTTGTCCTGAACGATTGGCAAAAGTTACAGAAACCCAGCTGCACTCTACGCATAAAGCATGTTTTACGAATGTATTTGCAAATTTCTATCATCCATAATACGTTCATAAAACTTTCCACAAGAACAGCAAATCTTGCTAAAAATAGCCATTTTTCATAATTTTCACATTCTTTTGCTAATTTCTCACCCATTATGTGGTATAACACCACCAAACTTGGCAGATTAATAAATTCATGTCTCCCACATAAAGTGACCAAAACTAAATCTTCGATGTTGAAAACGTCTGCTGTGGCGGCACCTTTGATCTTCATAGGTCAAAAAATGCCAATTTTTGATTTTTTACAAATATGGCCAAATTGGGTATCAATCGATAGCTAATTGAACAAGGAACACCTAGAACTATATGTCTAAAATGCTGTCTGTACAAGTTAAAGTTTGTTAAAGTTATACAGGGCAGTATTCCAAAGTTAGGCCAGCGCATCACGAAAACATTGATTATGAACGCCTGGATAGCTAGCCTTGAGCCGTTTCTGCACTAAAATATTACCTTGGTGAAGGCTTTAATTTGGTATATCGTTCAACCCTGTTATCGATCGCGTTCGGTCTCCACCTGACCCCGAAGGGCTTGAAGGATCTTTCAAGTTTGAACCTAAATAAATCTGTCACAGTTTGATTTCGAGCTCTAATATTTGTCTTGTTTTTGAGAACATTATGGGGGCATATAATGTGTGAAAATGAGCGAGATCTATCGATTTTTGACCAAAGTGCCCCCTTTAAACGTAGAAGGAAGGAAGTGCATAATTTGAATATATAAATGACAGGTTTGGTCTCAAACTTGCACACAACAATAGTAGGTCTTGGGAAAGTAACCGCTAAAAATTATAGCCAAACCGACCAGGGTGGGTTTTTGTAGCTGCTTGGTGTTTGAGGGGGTGTTCAGTGTTGGTCGTTAACACACATTTTCGCATATTGGTCCCAACTCGAGCTTGGGAAACGACTAATTTTTCTACCATATTAAGCTTCCCAGTGGGGCTAACATTTGCTGCAAAAAGAAGCCAAAAACGGTTTGGGCTGTTGAAATCAAATTGGCACCAGAAGAGGCATCGGCATCTTTGGGAATCAAAAAAATTTTCTATATTTTACGTCCACAGCTCGATAGGATCAGAATAACCGTATACCTTTCTATCAGGCGTAATGAACACTGTGAAAAATCGTGAAAATTAAAGTTGTTCGAACCGGCTCACTGACTATATAACGGCACAAGAGCTTGTGTGTGCTTAGTCTTTGCGACATTTGAAGGTCAAAACAAATGTTGTCCGCGAAAACTAGCTATGTGTTGTAATCCATTTAATCACAAATTGGAATTGTACTCAAATTTTGACTAGACAAGTTACAAGATGGAACAGTTATACCAGTAAGGTCAGGCAATTTTGCATCTACTAAATAAGCAATGAGCCCGTCCTTTTATTAAATTAGGCCAAAGCACTTCGTACATTAAGCACTTAGTTGTTTTTTGCAGTATACTTGCATAATTTATCTTTAGGTTCAATAATTCCAAGCTTAAGAGCTATCTGGGAAATACTTCGTTTGATGAGGAACTTTTGGATATTGCATTGGGAATACTATTCCCAGGAAGTCCCATCTTTGGGTATCATCAAATGGAAAAAGTTGTGGCACCAGCTCTTATGGACGTATACTTATTAAGTGTTGAACTAGACAGAGTCTTGACATCCCGCGGACATACGCTTTCAGAAATGATGAAGAATGTCATGTACACTTGTGAAGATCTTGTGGATGATTGCAAAATTGATGGGAAGAAGTATGACTGCTGCGATAATAGCAGTATTTATATGTACCCAGTGGGCCCGCTTAATGTGCTCCCATCACTCAGACAGCAAGTCATTGGACTCAATTCAGGTGAAGCTGGAGATAAAAACATGCTCCTTTGCGATTAGTGGGGTACTGTATACACAGACATAAATTTACTTAAACATGGCGTCCTTTTAACAGGTTGGAAAACCGTATTTGAAGGAAGTAAAAACAAGACAAAGCCGTTCTGGCATGTGGCTAAGCTTACTCAGTGTTCCGATGATTGAAGTACTGAAGTTTTGAACAATTTTCTGAATTAACACCGACATGGAAAAATCCGAGGACTCAAGGAGCTAGGACCAGGTTTCGCAATTGAGTTAGCAAAATCCCTATCCCAGTCAGTACAAAACTCTCCATCCTCTTCTCTGGTGGCTTCCTCAACGCCTACTCCCTCAGTGCTCAAGTGTTGGTCCCAAGTTCACTCTTATTGTTCAGGTGCAATATTCCTTCAGTACTTGTAGCTACATCAAACTTATTTTAGGGTACAAACTTTCTCCCACTCACGAAACATTTTATTGTTTTTAATTCCAGGCCAGATAATCCCAAATAAATTTTGTCTAATAGAAGTTGTTTGAAATTCCATGGTCAAAAGAGAAACAGTATACCTTAAACTTACTGTATCCTGTCAATAAACTAAGTTTTACACAACTGCTTCTACTCTGACTTAAGGAAGACTTTAACTGCGTTGACTGCCTTCAAAGTGAGTAACAATTAGTTACAACTTTGAGACTGCGGCTCATTTCCCATTTTCCATTTCCCTTAACAATATATCTTTTACAGTTACAAAAAACAAAAATGCTCCTACCTGCCATGTAAAATACATATGAGTCCCCAGAAGACAGGTTGTGCATTAGCAGAAGACAAGATCCAGCCTGTAAAATACATATGAGTAGAGTGGGTTTGTAAAAGAATGAAGACAAGATGCAACGGCGGACCATATGAGAATGCCCTATAACGAGGCTCATATTGGCGCTGTAATGATTATAATGATAAGTGCAATTATGATGACCTGTATTTAATCATTATGCAACCTATTATAGTAAGCAGCTTGAATAACAGCCACGTATATGGTAGTTGTCGAAAATGCTAGTGCAGTGCCGATTAAACTTTAGACATTAACATTTAGTATAACGGCTACTCGAAAAAGGTTAATTCCTATTATATATTGTATCTTTATAATTAATCCAAACAAATACAGTCGGGATTATAGGTTTTGCTACACACGGTATGTACATGTCGTAGGCACTGTTGCAACCCTTGGGTAGGTTTGTAGAAACTACGTTGTTGTTGTACGTACGTAGTATGCTGTAGACAAATCGAAAGGTAAACACTCAGGTATGGCTCCACATTATGTACAATAGGTAGGTTTGTTGTAGCCATCTTCTTCTTTACAACTCCACTCCACTCATTATTATGCATTTTAAGGCTGTGTGTTGTTTCTTGCCATTGTACAACCAGCCTTCTGGGGACTCATATGTACATATTTTACATGCGACGAAGGAGCATTTTTGCTTTCTTGTAACTATAAATACAACTATATTGTTAAGCAGCTAAATTAAGTTTAGATTTCAATCAGTCTTAATCACTCACAGCCGGCAACTAAATGGGAATGAGCAGCAGTTTCAGTTGTAGCTAATTGTTACACACTTTGAAGGCAGTCAACGCAGTTAGTCTTCTTTAAGTCAGAGTGACAGTTGTATAAAACTTAGTTTATTGACAGGATACAGCAAGTTTAAGGTATGATGTTTCCTTTTTTAACGATGGTTTTCTAGACATCTTCTATTAGACAAATTGCCAAAATGTTTCGGGGAGGGGGAGAAAAGTAGTATCCTACTGCGGCCCCTATGATACAATCATCGGTTATGTGTTGGACATCATTAAGTCATATTATTAATTCTTTAATACAGCGTCTTCTTTAGATATGATGCGGTCTGAGGCATGAATAACTCGCTCAACCGCCAAAGTGGGTCAAAGCCAAAGATGTCGCCCCCTTCGACCAACATGCCAAACTGGAACGTAAGCCTTATGGACTTTAAAGTGTATACTTTCTAGATTCTTCGATTTTTGCAGTACTTTTATTTTCTGTCCTATATTTTGCTACCACTGTATTATTTTCTTCATTTCCTCCCTCTGAAAAAGTTTTCTCTATTACCCACATGGTTTTTAAAGTCTTCACTCGTTTAGTTTCTTCTATTACATAATTAAAATTTACTTTTTGATTTCAGGTCGCCAAAAGTTTTACAAAAACTCTGCAAGATGAATGTAAAATATCTTAGGACACATTGCCACTACCTTTGTGTAGAATGTGCCCGTCACCCCAAGCACTAATCAGAACTCCCAGAATATGCATATTATATGTATCTACAGTACTCGTGATAAATAAACCCACTGAACACCTTAAAAACGTTTTTGCAAATGGCATTTTTTCTCAAAACAGCAAAAACCTAACATTGGGTACTTTAAACTATAATTCTTTTGAGGGCTTGATTTTCAGCTGGACTAGTTTTCAGCTCCCGGGCATCAAAAATTGGTGGGCCGAATTGGCGAGACCTAATGTTACCTAATGAACTTATGTTACCTTTCAGGGCTTACGGTTAGATTGGTACTGCCTCCAATGAAAGCTAAACAATTTCCTGTTACA
>JASAND010001716.1:0-39322 GCA_030248195.1 Trissonchulus latispiculum
ATTTAGCCGTTATGTCAGAAAATTGTCGCTAATGTTTTTAGTACTTTTGTTAGTTTCGTAAGCTCACGTGTTTGTCCTGCTTATAAGTTTTAAAACGATTTACAAAGCTCTTTCCAGCTCCCAAAATTGCGAAAGTTACAGCGTTTTTAAAAGTCACCATATAAGCACTGCACAAAAGGATACCACCACCTTAAACTAGATAGGTCATGTGAACTAGAGTAGTGACGTTAAGAAAATTCCGTACACGGGCCCGGGCCCGGAGGCCCGATTCAAGGCCCGGTAGGCCCGGTTGGCCCGGTGCAGGCCCTGCATACAAAAAAGTGACAAACAATAATTAGTGATATTTATTACAACTTAGACAACTCGCGTAAGCTTAAATTAGACATTCTAGTGTAGAAATTGTGGAAAAAAAAATTCGATAAATGGATAAGAAAAATTTGATCGGGGCCTCACCGTGCCTGGCCGGGCCTCCCAGGCCCGGCATGTCCGGTAGACCCGGCTCGGGCCGGCCTCCGCTGCCGACCCGGGCCCGGGCCGGGCCTACCGTTCCAACAACTGGGCTCGGGCCGGCCCGGTGCAGACAAGGCCCGGGCCCGGCCCGGGGCCCGAGGCCCGATTCACAGCCCGGGCACAACTCTACGGTGAGCCCGCTCAAGTTGGTATGTGACAGCACGGTCATATATGCTATTGGTGATGCGGATTAACAACACTAACTAACACCTTGAACAAAGCCAAATACGTGATATTATCTGTTACACATAACCGGGAGTAAACTCTACTCATCGTTTGTGCAAAGCCTTTTGTACAGTACTTCAAACATAGACCAAAACTGGGGCTGCCTGTATTGAGCAAGGCCAGTTTCGACCCGACTGGCTGACCTGGTTGCATCGCCCGGTCAGGACTAGCTATGGCGGCGCTGCAGCGGTCATGGAGAGCGTTTTTGGCCTACTTAGTGTTTGCTTTTTTGCTGTTTACAGTCAGTGTAAATAAATATAAATCATAATTCTGTTTATTTTTATATTTTTCTCTATTTCAGCCTGCCCAGTGCCCGGCTGTGGAAGGGCCTTCGACTCGCCTCGGGGCCTCCGAATCCACGCCGGGCGGATGCACAGGGAGCCGGCTGTCCAGCCAGCCCAGCCGGTCCCTCCCCAGCCACCGCAGCCGCCTCAGCCACCTCAGCCAGCCCCGATCCCGCAGCCACCTCAGCCAGCCCTTCCCGTTCCCCAGCCAGTCCAGCCAATCCAACCAGTCGGTGCCGTCCATCAGCCGGTGCCGTGCACCTTCTGCGATCGGGGATTCGCTACCCTGAAGGGTATGCGAATCCATCGCACGAAGATGTAAGTCAATAATCTTCTTTATTCATTCATGTTAGCAAGAGTACATTATGATAAGAGTGCGACACTAAGCCTAGCCTCTGTTATCAGAGCAAAATCTATGCTCTGTCGCTATCGGCTAATCCTTCCCCCACAAATTGGACCCATCACCTCAACGAAACTCGCACACTATGTTTGCGCTCTAAAGCTAGCAACAGACGCACATTGAACCAACTGAGTAGTTGTGTTTTCGAGCTTCAACATACAAATGTAGCGGCCAGAATAATTTGAAGTGATGAGTCAATTTGAGGAGGGGCTTCAGCCGTTAGCGAACTGAGCACAGTTTTTACCATACATGTGCTTGGGGTAGGTTTTCACCACCCCCCAGAGGGGTCCCTCACCCCCCCCCCAGAATCCGGATTTTTCCTGTTTTTTGGTCAATACATGTGCTTGGGGGGTTTCCCCCCCCAAACTTCCCCTCCTGCACATGTCTGGTTTTTACTCTGATAACAGACACTAGGCTTAGTGTCATACTCTTATCATTACGTACTCTTGGTGTCATTTTATCAATTGTCCAAGGGAGTTGGGATGGGAGGGGTTCCAGAAATGATACATTGACCTTAGAATTTGTGGAAACTACTTCTGGTTGATTCGGAAAATTTGAGCATAACCTTGCAGGTTTGACAACTATAGATGAGATGGCGTGCAAAATTTAGCATTTATTGTCCGACATGCTTGAAAAAGCTTGACTTGATTACTAGTTTGCGGAAAAACGACTTACAGTAAAGTTATAAACAGGGTACATCCCTCAGCAATTTTTTGCAAACATTGTTCATTTTTAGCAAAACTTAGCGATTTTTGAACGCATTTCTTAAAAATCCCTAAAAATCTTCATTTTTGCGAGGTAAATTCTTATCTAAAAATTTAAAATTTTCTATATATATTTTGCTAATTTGGGGGTAGGCCCCCTTAAAAATTTGGAATTAAAGATCTGAAATACAGCAATTAGCTTCTTACGTTGAAATCCAAAGCTGCACTTTCGCAGACAGCATTCTTGAGCGATTAAACATTTTGACTCGCACAGCTAAAATTAACCCTTTTGTGTTTTATGAAAATGATTCAGTTAAATTTAACTCCTTTAATCCATTTGCGTAAAGGCCCTTAGAGAGAGAGTTAGCTAGAGTTAGCAAGATTAGTTAGTTACTTGGCGTATCAGTGCTATTTACCGAACATTAAATGATATGTTAGTCATGCCGTAATCTTTTGCAGTCCTAAGTGTAAGCGCCCTTGTAACCCTCAGCACGTCATATTGCCGTAATAC
Organism: Trissonchulus latispiculum; assembly: GCA_030248195.1. Classification (NCBI taxonomy): domain Eukaryota; kingdom Metazoa; phylum Nematoda; class Enoplea; order Enoplida; family Ironidae; genus Trissonchulus; species Trissonchulus latispiculum. The sequence continues at coordinate 2,635 of JASAND010001716.1, forward strand.
TCGCTTGGTAGGAATATCTGTTAACTGGGTTTGCTTAACAGCCATTTTGCTTTACAACCAGAACTTTTTCTTGGTTTTGGTGGGTGACACACTAGGACATATACAAAATAGCAAAACTGGTGACTATAAAATTGAGTACCCGGCCATGCGTCCCTCCTTTTACACGTTACACGCAGCCAACGTGACCAAGGAAGAACTTATTTGTAATATTAGGTCCGACTTCTTTGATCCAGTGCTGGAACTATTTGATCCAGAAAGAGCAAGCAAAACTGTGTATGAGTCACGAATATTTAGTTTTGAGTCACGCATGGTTTCACTAAAAAATTGACTTTTTTTGGTTCTCGAAAAATCGTTATTAGCTCATTTTGTGCAAGCTGATAGTCTTTCAAGAGTACTCCATAAGTCACTAGAATTTAGAATTAGAATTTAGAATTTACTCCAAAAACCAGGTTATCCCAGGTTGTGCTATTTTTTTTAAAATGGGTAAAAAGCTGTTTTTTGCAGAGAAAACGAATCCATCAGGTTTCGAAATCGCTTTCAGAAGCTAGCAAATTATAAAACATTGTCAATTGAATGCATTAGTTTAACAAAATAGAGACAAATTGTTTCCTGTAATCTAGGAATTATATAAATGCTTCCAAGAAAATTAATAAGCAGCAGCCATTCAGAAACGTACAACATTCGTTTTCCCTGCAAAAAATAGCTTTTTACCCATTTTAAAAAATGCGAACAACCTGGAATAACCTGGTATTTGGAGTAAAGTCACCCTACTTTCGGTGAGCGGACGCAGCCACGGCTTATTAATTTCCCAGGAAAGTCTATTCGTCGGTGTATATAATGCTGCAAATTAAAACGTGACAGATTGAAAAATTAAATTTGGTGTTCTATTGTTCTCTAGTGCTCTCTAATCCTGGGATAACCACTATTTTATTCTCAGCACTGCTAATTTTAGGTGAGCGGACCACTTCACACTTTAAGCTAATTAGACTTAGTATTTTTATTAGTAATTCTGCTTAAAAATTCCGCTTTTCTTTGAATTTTCATTAAATGAAATAATGCTAAATGTTCGTGACTCTGACACAGTTTTGCTTGCTCTTTCTGGATCAAACAGTTCCAGCACTGGATCAAAGAGTTGGTTCGCTAAGGAGACACACGTGACTTCACCTCAGCTGTCTCCATTGAGAACCGCATATTTTCGAGTCATTAATCCAGCTACTACCAATTACACCCGATTCGCTACTGTTTTCTTCCTAAGTTGTCGTAATCCTGCATATTAATATTCAAATGCTTTATTTCAGGCACCGCCAGGAACTGATGGATATGGCTTAATCCGGTGAGTGTGTTTTGTTTTGATTAAATTTTAAGATAATACAAATTTCATTTCATAAAAATTTTGAACGAGGGCAATTTTTATAAAAACGATGTCATCCAGTTATTTTGATTATTTCTAACAATTAGGTTTGATTAATGAAAGGAATTTTATAGAAACGGGTGACGTAGATTTTGTTGGTGGTGTTTAGGGAGATCTTGCATAGGTGTCTGTGTGTGAGTGAGTGAGTGAGTGAGTGAGTGAGTGAGTGAGTGAGTGAGTGAGTGAGTGAGCGTGTGTGAGTGTGTGCATGGATGTTCGTGCGTTTATTCAGATTGACGCTTGAGGTTTGCTTGATGTTAGTTGTAGTTAGATTTTAGTAACCCTTGGCGGACTGTGTGTGTTGATATCTGCGTTTTGTAAATGGGCTGGTGCGCAAATTGACACCATGAATTTTGATTGCGGCTGATTTGTCTGAGAACGATGTTGCTGTTTACTAAAGCTGGCTAGCTGTACACGTTGATAGGTGCTTTTTGCCTAGGCTGGAGCACAAACTGATGCCTTGGGTTTTGATTCAGGCTGACTTAATGAGAATCGGCGTTGCTGTTCAATAATACTTGTCTGGCTGCGAGTCAGTTGGTATAGGTGTTTTGTGCCCGGGCTGGCGTACAAAACAACTGTATCAATCAACATACACGCACACACGCACACACGCATACACACATGCACACGCAGTCAGCCAAGTGTTAAACAGCAACACCGATCTTCATCGAACCAGCCTCAATCAAAATACAAGATATCAGTTTGCTCACCAGCCAGGCATCAAACACCTATGGCAACGCGCACAGCCAGCCACTCTATGCAACAACAGCGATTTACCAGTTGCAGCCTCAATACAATTTCAAGGTGTTCGCTTGCGCCTCAGCCTAGGGCGCAAAACACCCGCGTCAACGCGCACAGGCAGCCAATCTTACTATGTCTTACTCTTACCAGAATGACAGGTGCATAATTACATCGCATTTTGATTGTCGGCTGATTTGTCGGAGATCGGAATTGCTGTTTACTACGCTGGCTAACTATGCACGTTGATAGGTGTAGCTTACCCCCGCCTGAGCGGAGCAACAAACTGGTGCCTTGGGTTCTGATTTAGGCTGATTTAATGAGAATCGGCGTTGCTGTTCAATTCATTCTTTGCCTGCCAGCCGAGTCAGTTGATATAGGTGTTGTGTGTCTCTGGCTGGCGTACAAAAATGACTATAATCAATCAACACACACGCACACACGCACACACACTTGCACACACAGTCGGGCCACAGTGGAAAGAACAGCAAGGCCGATCTTTATCAAACCAGCCTCAATCAAAATACAAGGAATCAGGTTGCGCACCAGCAACAACGATCACGCGCATCAACACCTATGGCAACGCCAAGCGTTGCTAACCAGCGCCAATGCCGATCTCCATCAAATCAGCCTCAATCAAAATGCAAGATGTCACTTTCACTGTCAGGCTGGGTAAGAGTAAGTCATAGTAAGACTGGCTGCCTGTTCGCGTTGACGTGGGTGTTTTCCGCCTAGGCTGAGGCGCAAGCGGACACCTTCCGATTGGATTGAGGCTGCTTGGATGTAGATCGGTGTTGCACCATAGTAAGAATTGGGTAGCTGTGCGCGTTGACGTGAGTGTTTTGCGCCTAGGCTGAGACGCAAGCGGACACCTTCAGATCGGATTGAGGCTGCCTGGATGTAGATAGGTGATGTTGCATGGTAAGAGTGGCTGGCTGTGCGCGTTGACGTGGGTGCTTTGTGCCTTGCCTGAGGCGCAAGCTGACACCTTGAGTTTAGATTGAGGCTGCTTTGGATGTAGATCTGTTGCTTGGCTGGCTGTTCTCGTTGAATTGGGTGTTTTGTGCCTGGACTGAGGCTCAGGCTGACACCTGGTGTTTGGATTAAGTCTGCTTGGATGTAGATAGGTGTTGCTGCATAGAAATAATTGGGTGGCTGTGCGCGTTGACGTGGGTGTTTGGCGCCTAGGCTGAGGCGCAAGCGGACACCATCAGATTAGATTGAGGCTGCTTGGATGTAGATCGGTGTTGTTGCATAGTAAGAGTGGCTGGCTGTGCGCGTTGACGTGGGGGTTTTGTGCCTTGCCTGAGGCGCAAGGTGATACCGTGAGTTTAGATTGAGGCTGCTTTGACGTAGCCGGGTGTTGTTGCATAGTAAGAGTGGCTGGCTGTGCGCGTTGACATTGGTGTTTTGCGCCTAGGCTGAGGCGCAAGCGGACACCTTCAGATCGGATTGAGGCTGCCTGGATGTAGATAGGTGATGTAGCATGGTAAGAGTGGCTGGCTGTGCGCGTTGACGTGGGTGTTTTGTGCCTTGCCTGAGGCGCAAGCTGACACCTTGAGTTTAGATTGAGGCTGCTTGGATGTAGATCGGTGTTGCACCATAGTAAGCATTGGGTAGCTGTGCGCGTTGACGTGAGTGTTTTGCGCCTAGGCTGAGGCGCAAGCGGACACCTTCAGATCGGATTGAGGCTGCCTGGATGTAGATAGGTGATGTTGCATGGTAAGAGTGGCTGGCTGTGCGCGTTGACGTGGGTGTTTTGTGCCTTGCCTGAGGCGCAAGCTGACACCTGGTGTTTGGATTAAGACTGCTTGGATGTAGATAGGTGTTGCTGCATAGAAAGAATTGGGTGGCTGTGCGAGTTGACGTGGGTGTTTGGCGCCTAGGCTGAGGAGCAAGCGGACACCTTCAGATTGGATTGAGGCTGCTTGGATGTAGCTCGGTGTTGCTTGGCTGGCTGTGCGCGTTGAAATGGGTGTTTTGTGCCTGGACTGAGGCACAAGCTGACACCTGGTGTTTGGATTAAGACTGCTTGGATGTAGATAGGTGTTGCTGCATAGAAAGAATTGGGTGGCTGTGCGAGTTGACGTGGGTGTTTGGCGTCTAGGCTGAGGAGCAAGCGGACACCTTCAGATTGGATTGAGGCTGCTTGGATGTAGATCGGTGTTGTTGCATAGTAAGAGTGGCTGGCTGTGCGCGTTGACGTGGGTGTTTTGTGCCTTGCCTGAGGCGCAAGGTGACACCGTGAGTTTAGATTGAGGCTGCTTTGACGTAGCCGGGTGTTGTTGCATAGTAAGAGTGGTTGGCTGTGCGCGTTGACATGGGTGTTTTGTGCCAGGACTGAGGCGCAAGCTGACACCTTCAGTTTAGATTGAGGCTGCTTGGATGTAGATCGGTGTTGCTTGGCTGGCTGTGCGCTTTGAAATGGGCGTTTTGTGCCTTTTCGGACACCTTCAGATGGGATTGAGGCTGCTTGGATGTAGATCGGTGTTGTTGCATAGTGAGAGTGGCTGGCTGTGCGCGTTGACGTAGGTGTTTTGTGCCTTGCCTGAGGCGCAAGCTAACACCTGGTGTTTGGATTGAGGCTGCTTGGATGTAGATCGGTGTTGCTGCATAGTAAGAGTGGCTGGATGTGCGCGTTGACATGGGTGTTTTGTACCAGGACTGAGGCGCAAGCTGACACCTTGAGTTTAGATTGAGGCTGCTTGGATGTAGATCGGTGTTGCTTGGCTGGCTGTGCGCGTTGAAATGGGCGTTTTGTGCCTTTTCTAAGGCTCAATCGGACACCTTCAGATGGGATTGAGGCTGCTTGGATGTAGATAGGTGTTGTTGCATAGTAAGAGTGGCTGGCTGTGCGCGTTGACGTGGGTGTTTTGTGCTTAGGCTGAGGCGCAAGCTCACACCTGGTGTTTGGATTGCGGCGGCTTGGATGTAGATCAGTGTTGCTGCATAGTAAGAGTGGCTGGCAGTGCGCGTTGACATGGGTGTTTTGTACCAGGACTGAGGCGTAAGCTAACACCTTGAGTTTAGATAGAGGCTGCTTGGATGTAGATCGGTGTTGCTATAGACAGAATTGGTTGGCTGTGCGCGGTGAAATGGGTGTTTTGTGCCTGGACTGAGGCGCAAGTTGACACCTGGTGTTTGGATTGAGGCTGCTTGGATGTAGATCGGTGTTGCTGCATAGTAAGAGTGGCTGGCAGTGCGCGTTGACATGGGTGTTTTGTGCTTAGGCTGAGGCGCAAGCTCACACCTGGTGTTTGGATTGCGGCGGCTTGGATGTAGATCGGTGAGCTGCATAGTAGGAATTAGGTGGCTTTGCGCGATGCATGGGTGTTTTGTGCCTGGGCTGAGGCGCACACCTTGAGTTTGTATTGATTCTTCTTGGATGTAGATCGGTGTTGCTGCAAAGTAAGCATAGGGTGGCTGTGCTCGTTGACGTGGATGTTTGGCGCCTAGGCTGAGGCGCAAGCTGACACCTGGAGTTTGAATTGAGGCTGCTTGGATGTAGATCGGTGTTGCTGCAAAGTAAGAATTCGCTAGCTTTGCGCGATGACATGGGTGTTTTGTGCCTGGGCTGAGGCGCACACCTTGAGTTTAGATTGCAGCTACTTTAATGGAAACCGGTGTTTCTGCATAGTAAGAATTGGGTGACTTTGCGCGTTGACATGGGTGCTTTGTGCCTAGGCTGAGGCGCAAGCTGACACCTGGAGTTTGGATTGAGGCTGCTTGTATGTAGATCGGTGTTGCTGCATAGTAAGAATTCGCTGGCTTTGTGCGATGATATGGGTGTTTTGTGCCTAGGCTGAGGCGCACACCTTGAATTTAGATTGAGGCTACTTAGATGTAGATCGGTGTTGCTCCATAATAAGAATTTGCTGCTTTGCGCGATAACATGGGTGTTTTGTGCCTGGGCTGAGGCGCACACCTTGAGTTTGGATTGATTCTTCTTGAATGTAGATCGGTGTTTCTGCATAGTAAGAATTGGGTGACTTTGCGCGTTGACATGGGTGCTTTGTGCCTAGGCTGAGGCGCAAGCTGACACCTGGAGTTTGGATTGAGGCTGCTTGGATGTTGATCGGTGTTGCTGCATAGTAAGAATTCGCTGGCTTTGTGCGATGATATGGGTGTTTTGTGCCTAGGCTGAGACGCACATCTTGAGTTTAGATTGAGGCTACTTAGATGTAGATCGGTGTTGCTCCATAATAAGAATTTGCTGCTTTGCGCGATGACATGGGTGTTTTGTGCTTAGGCTGAGGCGCAAGCTGACTCCTGGATTTGGGATTGAGGCTGCTTGGATGTAGATCGGTGTTGCTGCATAGTAAGAATTTGCTGCTTTGCGCGATGACATGGGTGTTTTGTGACTGGGCTGAGGCGCACACCTTGTGTTTAGATTGAGGCTGCTTGGATTTAGATCGGTGTTTCTGCATAGTACGAATTGGGTGGCATTGCGCGTTGACGTGGATGTTTTGTGCCTAGGCTGAGGCGCAAGCTGACACCTGTAGTTTGAACTGAAGCTGCTTTGATATAGGTCTGTGTTGTTGCATAGTAAGAGGCTTAGGCTGAGGCGCAAGCTGACTCCTGGATTTGGGATTGAGGCTGCTTGGATGTAGGTCGGTGTTGCTGCGTAGTAGGAATTTGCTGCTTGGCGCGATGACATGGGTGTTTTGTGCCTGAACTGAGGCGCAAACTAACTAGGTAGGGTTAAAATGAACTACCCTTTTCATGAAAGGGTTAAACTTTAAGGTTTAACTCCCTCAAAGCTTTTCGCATTGAAATTTAACCCCTGTCAAACACGCGGGTTAAGCAGAGCTAAACACAAAGGAAGGTTTAATGAATGCTCTCATTGAAATTTCTAAAGTCTGGGATTTGTTAACTTAGTTTTCTTTCTTGTGTCCGATGTTTTATCATTTGATTATCAAGTATTCTATTAACGATTTTTGATAACTACATGCATCTATTTTTATTCTATTTCATAGAAATATTACATATTCATTCATTCATAATACATATTCATATTGCATCTATTTCATTACTACAACCAGCATATTTTGGTGGGCCTTGATACGGTTATATAAGTTATGTACCGATAGTTTGAACGATTTCCATGTATAAGAATTGGGTGTTTTGGCAATTTTTTAGCTAATAAGCAGACAGAAATGTAGTTAGCTAACTCACTGAAAGTGTGGTGAGCTGACGTAGCCAATCGAGAACTTGTGTGTTGCATCTCCTTGGCTGGGGCATGTTGTGCTTATTTGAATCAACTGTTTTAAAACATGCTGAGAACATTCTTGAAATTTGAAAGCTCCGTCTAGTTAACAGAAGCGGAAACGGAAAGAATTTTTAGCAACAGAATATAAAGTGAAAGGAAAGTTTAAAAACTGGAAGCAAAGTGGAAAGGATAAACTAATAACTCATTATCCAGTGGATTCATGCTGTAAACCTCCGAAGTTTCTTGGCAGAACCGGAAAAACAGGTTTTCCGCCGGCCTTCTGGTTTCGGCCGCCGGCTCACCCCCCCCAAAACTTTCCCTCCTGCACATGTCTGGAAGGGACCATTCAGGAAGCGAACAGGGTTATATTACCATTTTGTTGAAAAGTTTAATGTAGGTTTTTGCCAAGCAAAAATTGGAAAATCTCGAAAACTAGTAAAAAATTCTTCCTCAAATGTTCTTCAAAAATGAATTCACTGTTTATGTATTTACAAAAGTTTACATATGACAATGATGATGCTTGTTTACTAATAAAATGAATTTATGTTGTTGTAGTCAGGACTCAGGATATGTATGTAAATCGACTTCAGCGTGGGTAGTTTCTTTTTCAAGGAAGCTGGCGTAGCGTAGAGTAGAGTTAAAATTAACAGTTTTTATGAATGCATGGAGTTAATTTTAACTCTGCCACTTTAACTCCTTTTAACCCTGCCATTTTTAACCCTACAAGATTCAAAGGAGTTAAAAACGCAGAGTAAAAATTAACTCCACGCTTTCATGAAAACAGTTAATTTTAACTCTACTCTACCCTTTCTTGAAAAGGTCCCAAGATTCGCTGAAACGTTGCAATAATTGTTATGATTTTATTTAAACTGAATAAATATATATTAGTATGCTCTATTATGTTGTTTATGGCTGAACTGTGTCAAGTTTATAAACATACATGTGTGAAAATTAAAGAAATCTTCTAGGCTAATCTTCTATGCTTCTTAGAATTATCTTAAGCTCTTTGGCATTGGTTTTCGACCATGGCAATGTTTGCTAGATAATCTTTTCATATTTATTAGTCTAATGCTTCTGAGAAGATTTAGGGTAATATTCCTAGAACCCTGGATTGTGTTAACAATGGGGACCAAGACAAAAGGAGAACATACGCGGGGGATTAAACGCAGACGCGGACGTGGAGGTATAAAAAGGGAGCGTCACGTACTGATTCGATCAGTGGGCGCTAACTCAAAATATAACTGGCGGACAAAAGATAAAACAAGTGGGCTCAGGAATTATCTGTTTGCTGCATAAAATTACGGATCCCATTTACCTGGAGAAGGATCACTGAAGTGCGCTTGCCCCGACTTTGTCCGATGGACTGGCTTTTGAAGATATAGGGGATGGGAATTCCTAGCTTGCAACGACCACCATGATTAATTAAAAGCATTAGGTTAGTATGAACTGGCTTCACTGTTCCTTTTCGTAAGAAAATTAAACGGTGTGCAAATCTGCAGAAAAATTACTAAATGTTGTATACAAACATTGTATTAGTCGAACTAGGATTAAAAGATTAATATTCTTCCTTGGTTAGCCAAACGTTTTGAAATTTTTGGCCAAATTTAAAGTTTGAACATCATTTCCCTTAGCCGCCCAAAACGTACAATAACCTGGTGCTTTTGTGCAGATGGGTGCACAAGCCACACTAAAGCCTCTGCTTCAAATCGTTTGCATTTTTAATATCACAGCAGCACATATAGACTAAAACTGTTTTGTTTACATTTTTTGATTTATGTTCTGATTGAGTAAGAAGACTTTAGAAATTGAAAGATGATTTTAGAAATTGATAATTTGGCAGGAAAAATTATTTAACGTTCACATAAATTAAATTAGAGATAATGTCCTCAATTTCTGTCCAACACAATATAGATGCACACTCTCAGATACATACAGTCGTTAGTGCTTGATTTCGGGAGTTTCACTGGGCGGCCGCGGCCGGTGAATAACTTCTAAGATGTTGATTTCCGGATGTTATATTAGAAAAAAATAGGTACAGGCGTTCACTGACTGCGCAGGCCAATTAAAACCAGTTTTTCTACGACGTGTGTTTAAAAATGCAGCTCCAACTTCCAAACGATAGCCCTCCTCAATGCATGTGCAGTTTTGTCCAACTCTGGACGCTGGAGCAGAAAGGTGCTGTTGAAGAGGAAGAGCGTAGAGTATGAAACTAAATCCGAGGCTATACATGGATGTTTCGAAGGTCTAGAGCATTTTATTGCTTTTGTCAAATAAAACTGCATGTTGTGAATTAAAAATGATCTCTTTGTCTTTAATATTCAGCTACCGTTGTAGGAGAAGTGGGTCTTGTCTGGATTACCCCACACCCTCAAATTCTTCAACGCTTAAGAATTTGAGCTAAGATTTGGTATTCGTGCGTTTTCGACCACACTGAGTTCAAATATCGCAAAAATATTCCATTTCGCGAAATTCGATTTTTTTCGATCCGTAAACAGGGACCAAGGGAAGCCGAAAAACTTCTGTCTTCGGTTTTGCGAAAAAGGTGTATATAGGGGTTTCCTGGGCCGAATGACACGAATCTGAGTCTGTTTCTCGATTCAGCTTTCCGTTAGCTCAGCATAATTATATCATAAGCTTTATAACTGAACTAAGGGAAAGCTGAATCGGTTAACGGATTTCATATTCGTGTTCCGCGGACAAGAAAACCCTCACTATCTACAACTTTTCAACTGAATCGAAGACAAAAGTCTGTCAATTTCCCTTGGTCACCCCTTGCAAATCGAAAAAAATTGATCTTCGCGAAATCGAAAAATGCTGCTATGTTTGAACTCAGCGTGGTCGATAACATACCCATACAAAATTTTAGATTACCTGGACACATCACATTTGAACGATTTGCGGGGTGGGGGCTTTCCAGAGAAGTTTGCTTAGCACAGAGTTATAAAGATTATCGTGGCGTAAATCAGGGATCTGCTTGTTGACATAGCCAGATTTGAAGTTGATTTAAGGTGGTGTTATCCTCTTGTGCAGTGCTTTTGTGGTGATTTTTTAAAAGGTGGTGGTATCCTCTTGTGCTGTGCTTTTGTGGTGATTTTTAAAACGTATACCTTTCGCAATTTTAATTAGGGCATTCAAAGGAGCGTACGAAACTAGTATAATTAGCAAAAAAATAGCAAAAATTTTCTAAAATAGCGGCTAAATACAGAAGAAAAATTTTGAACATCGATTTCTCATAAATGTAGAATCGACCAAAGGTTCTTTTTGTGCCGTGATATGAAGGACATATGGGCCGAGGGACATGTTTTTGGATTTAGCTCTTCAGGTCTTAACGTTCGAGAAATCTTATCTTTTCGCCTAAAAGTACGAGGCTGGTTCCAAAATATTAAAGAGCACGGAAATAGGGTATTTCGTAAGTTATAGTATACGTAAAAGATTAAAAGTGGATTGCACCAAATCTGAATAGCTATTCTCAGAATAAGTCTAAAATCTGAATAGCTAATCATATTCTCGAGCTATTCAGATTTTTCGTTCATGAATAATTTCTGAATAGCTTATTCAGATTTTATTCACATTTAGTGCAATCCACTGTTGGAGTTCATTTTAAGCTTATCTAAACTTCGGATCTGAAATCACTGCATCTTTGGAATATAAAAACCATCTTGCACAGATTCACCAAAGTGTATGAAACCTCGAGGAAAGCGTGTTACTTCGGGGGAAATTATCGGAATGCTTGTTTCGAACTGAAATGTCAAAATAAATCGCTAAAGGCAGGAAAAGGTAAAGTGGCCTCCGGTGAACTCCAGTTTACAGAAGGTTATAGGATGCCAGGTTATAGAACATTGGACAAGGCCCTAGCTATGTTGTCATCATCGAGGTACTAACTTTTGCTTCCGACCAAATCAACGAACTAGTAATGTTTCAGTCACAGACTTTCTTTGGAGGAGTTTTGAAACTGTAATTATTGTAGCCCGCCGAGCCGAAACTAAGCTGAAACTATTTTGAGTTCCGAACTAAAATCAATTTCAGAGTTTTCTAAGGGATTTCAGGTGCTGAATGCAGGATAGGGAGCCTTTTTGAATGAACTGTACCTACTATTGGGCGATTCCAAGCCAATAGTCTTAACCGGACTTTAATCGTTGACTGTGTCCAGTGTCCCACCACGACTTGTCCCTCCGCCGTACAACAGCCAATGACCGGCCTACGGCAGCCAACCTGCTGTTCTCAGGTTCAGATGGGAATGTTCTGGCAAACCCCGAACGACTGCTAAAAGTTTTCTATGCAGAGCTCTGAAGCCAATTGTTGGAGTTGCGCACAACGGACAACACGTTGGCCGACCAAAGACGGGCCGTTAGTCGAACCGGTAAACATTCAGCACTAGTGAGAATTTTCTGGCAATTACATTAATAATGAATTTTCAATATCGGTTGTTTCTTGGAAACGGTTAAAATAGGCGATACTGGATTTTCTGGGTAGCTGCTGGCTTTCCTACGCAGTATTCGATCACAGTCTAAAACTGAAACTCCCTGAAATTAGGTACGATTTCGAGAGTCGGCGTTAGTTCTTGTACCGTCATCGGCTGCCAAATTTCAGACATGACCTTTAGGGAAGATTCATATCCAATGGAGCAATTTTCCGCGGATGACCGTTCTTTCGCTTTTCAGTCTTGTATTCCATTCACGCAAGAAACGGAAAAACCCAGGTCTTCACCGTTCGTTCGTTGGTCCGTCTGCGCATGAACAGGCGTTTAGCCGTTTCCTACCCAAAAGGAAACCCTATCTTCCACATTCATTCCAAGATACCGCAGTTTAACATTTCAGCGTTATTTTAATGTAAAATTTGTCTAGATTTATTATGTTTGTTGTGAGATTTTTCGGCGCACGCGAAAATATGACAACTTTTTCACAGCCATGAAATTACTCGACAACCGCAAGACTTACGATTTTAATTTTAAAAACTCGTTAAAATATACCGTAAAATATGTAAAAATCAGCGAGATCGGAGAAAGTCTAAAAACTGGTCCAAAAATGGACCCCCTCAAGATGGTTCTTTCGCTTATTCCATTAACGCAAGAAACGGATAAACCAAAGCCTTCTCGTTCGTGGCTCCGTCCGAGGCGTTTAGCCGTTTCCTACAAAAAAGGAAAACCACCTTCCACATTCAGAGCGGCTACCCAACACTAACTCGATGGATATCATATCATGCTACCAAAAGTACATAATAAAACTAAGACTGCGAAAAGGGCAACACACTTACTAGGCTTGTGACATGATTTGCACGGTAACGGCTGAAACCCCAAATTAAAACAATCACTTCAAAGAAATTCGCACGCTCTGCTTGAGCGCTGAAGCTCGCAACAGACACACTTTTGACCGAGTAGTTCTTATCTTAAGCATAGCGTGCGAATTTCTTTGAAGTGGTGGATCTAATTTGAGGGGGGGGGGGTAGTCGCTAGCATGCAGGTCACGCCGCAAGTCAGATAACAGCGTGTCGCTTGCTATACTTTTACTTATTATGTACTCTTTCAATAAGGACTGGTGATTTCAGACGACTTGTTTGCAACGGTCGCTATCTAGAAATTTACTGACACAGAACATCAAGTATTCGGAATTCTTTTGCTGGCTTCGGCTGCATTTCGCTTCTCCAAAAGGACATATTACGCAGCTTGCCTTGTTGTAGAACAGGTGTTGCCCGTTTTGAACCGATTCTCGCTCAAACCAATTATGAAATTAGCCAGAACCAACTACAGAGCTACTTATTTACACCAACAATTTTACTCACAGAATAAGAATAGCATACACAGTAAATGTCACTTAACCTGCACTTTATGACCGGCGACGCAAATTCTTAGCTCTGATTCTGAACTTCTTCAAATCTTTTTCTAGAGTTCATTTACTAAGATTTGCGCTAGACTTAGAGTTCAAGCTTCGTCGAAGATTTAACTTAGCCTTATGCATGACAACCAGTCCATGTAGCAAGACATTTTACACTATCGTATAACACTATAATGAAGTGTACAAAAGTGACTACACATCATTGAATCCTACAAACTCGCGAACAAAATTAACACATCTGTTAAAATTATTTTCAACAAAAAACAAAGTTCATCTTATGCAACAGAGTAAAAATAGTCATCACACCAAAAACTTTGCCACGGAAACAAGAGAGACACGGCAACCAACAGAACAACAAGACAACTGCAGGTGAAAATTGGGATAGTCAAAAACTGGAACCCAAATGTGGGTTAGTCCAATCCAGAGTACGTACATAATGACAGCCAAGCTTATCTATCTGCACTCCCATGCAATGAGACCAAAAACTGTGCTCTCTGCAGGCTACTCCCTCATCCCCCCTCCACAAATTGCCCCTCTCATACCGCACCTACAATGGGCTAGAATTTGCGTTGTATATTAAACGAGCAAGCTACCTCAGTTTGGAAATCGTGCCCATGTGGGGGAGGCGTGAGAGGGAGCCGATTTGTGGGGGCTGGCGGGGGGAGTCAGGCAATAGCCTACAGAAAGCGGTCTTTGCTCTCATTGCATTGAGTATCTGCAGTCTCCTACTCTTATCATTATGTACCCCTAGTCCGACAAACATAACCACTATCACCAATGCATGCGAAAACAAAAAATTCAACTTGACAGCATAATAACCCTTTCCAAACCAGCATATAATTTTCTGACACAGCAAAACAAGCTACACATTGGTTTGGATAACAAATAGAAATAAAGACTAAAAGTTAGTTTACATAGCCATATTAACAAAATGCTATAGTTGTCCTTGCATGGCAAAATGTCATAAAAAAACTAGCAAACACTATAAACAGTCAAAAATGAGCAACAACAAAACAGAGAAAACCAATAGCCACAATAAACGTATAATTGCATTAGCTTCTTTCATCACGGCTTCCCATAGCAATTAATATTACGACCAAGATAGAGAAACGGTCGAAAATTCATAACGCACCAAAACAAGTGTTGCAAATTAACCAATTATTTGAATGGTATATAACCAACTGGCAGAATCCAGGTTAACCCGACAAAAAGGTGATCAATTATCAGCGATTGATTTTCCCAACCACTGACGGATCGTTCTCGCTTCACATGGCGACGCCGGGCAAGGTAGAAAAAGTCAGCCCCTTGAATGGCCACAATCGACGCGAAGAATAAGGTCTTGAGAGGTTGGACGAAGCGGGAGGATGAATGATCGGATAATTACCTGAAATATTAATCAATAGTTGAATTGCTGGAAATCCTCAGTAATTAATTAACTGATAACTACAAATTATCAAGATAGAAAAATAGAGAGTAATAAACAACTGGAAAAAGCTGGTTTTCCCTTGAATACTGGGATTATCCTAGAGAGAGGATTCCTTAGACAGGGGCAAAGCCAGAAACCCCCAGGGAGGGGCCAAACTTTTCGAAAACGTGCGGAAATTACAGATAAAAACATTGCGTTATTTTCACAGCATGCGCTAAAGAAAGGGTAAAAAGGAAGCAAAAATCACCAGCAGTGCCAGAAAAATTTGTAGAAACTTGGCCTTCTAAGCTATATTTTCTGGACAAACTTTGGTATAAAAAGCAGAACATACATACTTTGTTTGTTCTAAATGGGATCCCCCCGCAGGATAAGCCCAGCAAGTAATATGTAGGAAAGCACAACAATCACGTTCCAAAACTGGCAAACGGACAACGGACACGTGCCATATATATATTAGTGATGGGCACCGGATATCCGGATATCCGGATATCCGGATAATTTTTATATCCGGATAATATCCGATTTGAGAAAAATATCCGGATATCCGGATATCCGGATATCCGTGTACATTTCAGACAAAGTAATGAAAAAGTAGCAAATTTTTGACGAAAATTTCAAAAATTTTAAAATATTTTTCATACATTTCTTTGAAAATATTTTTGAAACCAAGGTTTTGGCTTGGCTGCATGATAGACATTCACTGCCTCCCGAAAAATCGACAGAAAAATTGAAATTTTAACTGCAAAATCGAAAAATTTTGTTGAACTTAAGTTTGGAATAGGCGGATAACCGGATATCCGGATATCCGGATATCCGTTAACGCAAAATAGGCGGATATCCGGATATGAAAAAATATCCGGTGCCCATCACTGATATATATACAAGTAACAAAAATGCTCCGCACAAAAGGGGATAATATGTGTGTTGGGCCTATGTCTGTCGTTTAAATTCCGGTTGAGAAAGCAAGTATATAAATCCGACACAGCAAGTTTGGGCGGGTGGTTCTATGGCGAAAGTTGTTCAGTTCGATGCGGGCCTTCATTTGACTCGAAATTTGACCACTTTTGAAAATTTTAATTTTTGACCCAAAATCGCTTAAGTCCCCACCTCACCCCACCACAGCCCTCTACAGCCACAGGTACGCACTTCTATGACAAAAGTTGCTCAGTTCGATGCGGGCTTTCATTTGGTACCAAATTTGACCACTTTTGAAAATTTTAATTTTTGACCCAAAATCGCCTAAGTCCCCACCCTACCCCACCACAGCCACTTTAGGTACGCACTTCTATGACAAAAGTTGCTCAGTTCGATACGGGCTTTCATTTGGTACCAAATTTGACCACTTTTGAAAACTTTCATTTTTGACCGAAAATCGCCTAAGTCCCCACCCCACCCTACCACAGCACTCTACAGCCACTTTGAGCATGCGGTTCTATGACAAAAGTTGCTCAGCTCGCTTAGGGCTTTCATTTGGTACCAAATTTGACCACTTTTGAAAACTTTCATTTTTGACCGAAAAGCGCCTAAGTCCCAACCCCACCCCACCACAGCACTCTACAGCCACTTTGAGCATGCAGTTCTATGACAAAAGTTGCTCAGCTCGCTTAGGGCTTTCATTTGGTACCAAATTTGACCACTTTTGAAAAATTTTATTTTCGACCACTTGACCCCCCACCCGACTGACCCTCAAACGGCAAAGTGGAACCAGCCCAGCAAAATAGGTACGTCGGACGGCAAAACGGATACCGGGAATGAGCTGGGCACACCAGAAAACCCCTATAGACAAAGTTTTGAGAGGCCAGGTAGAGCCTACTATGGACCTCCAGGAAGCGGTTTCCGACATGACCCTCCAGACGGCAAAGTGGAACCAACACAGCAAGATGGATGAGTCCTACGGCAAAAAGGACACCGGGAATGAGCTGGGCGCACCAGAAAACCCCTATAGACAAAGTTTTGAGAGGCCAGGTAACGCCTACTATGGACCTCCAGGGAGCGGTTTCCGACTTGACCCTCCCGACGGCAAAGTGGAACCAGCCCAGCAAGATGGGTGGGTCTGACGGTAAAACTGACTGCGGGAATCGATTCTCCGTGCCAGAAAACCATTGTATGGAAGATTTCAGCTTTCAAAGTTGAATAGATAGCGAGAAATTTCGATTTTTCATTTTTCGAATTTTCGCCATCTTTGACGGGCCACTGTGGTCGCTAGGGAAGCGATAGAGAAACGCAACCTGGACCGTTAGTTAGTTCAATATATGTAATTTCTGAATATAAAAAGAAATCAGCTCCAGCTCGTAACGTTCGACCTGAGCGACGACCACAAAAATGGTCACTTTTCGCTATGAGCCGACTTTGCGGCGCCACTGCGGCGCTGTGGCGCAGCTGCGGCGCAAAAAAAGTTGTGATTCTTAAATTCTTTAGAGGGTACTACTAGACCCCATAGCCCTTTAGGTTGGCCCACCGCTGCAGATCACGTGAAAGCGGCGAACATTATGTACAATACAACCATCAAATAGGAGAAACCGGAAAAAAAACATCGCCGCCATAACCGGTCCGGGGCGCAACTTTTTAACGGTAAGTGATACGGGGCTGAAACTTCACAGACATACTAAACTCGATGTGCTCTACAATTTGCGCATGAAATCTGCGCAGGATCTGCGCAGGATTTTGCGCAGCTTCTGCGCAGCTTATTTTACACTGTCTCCAGCCACTTTTCACACATATTATAGGGGTCGCTGCCGCGACCCCTATGATAGCGCGGCGGGGAAAAAAACCCAAATTTTCGAATTTTGGCTGTAACTTTTTTATTAAGCGACAAATCGAAAATCTAACGATAACTACCATGAGGCCTTGCGAAGAGCTTCAAAATGAGCCATAAAACGTCTCTCTAGCACTTACGGTTGGTGAGAAATTTTCGACCAAACCGAGGGGAAAAAAACCCAATGCGGGAAAAAACCCATGGGCGGGAAAAAAAACCCAGCCGAATTTTTTGCTGCAAGCATGCTAGAACGGTTTTGACTATACCATTCGAAAGAGCGGGTCATTTTTAGTACATCTGAATCAAAAAATATCAATATTTTTGCAAAAATTCATGTCAGATTGACTTTTGAAAATTTCGTATGTTTAACACGTAAACATAGGCAAATTTTGGAAATTTTTGAAATTTGCTTAATTTCTGCAGTTTAAGCATCCTATCGCATAGAAAACGTGTTTTTATTGCATTTAAAGCCAAACCCGACCTATTTTAGTGAAAAATTAGCGATTTTTGGCGAAATTTGAAAATTTGGCTTGAAAATGGCACCATCTCAGATTTTGGCCACCTGGACCACACATAGAAGGTCGAACCTAGGTAAAATCTATACTAAATTAAACAGGAGGCTCTACTGAGCTAGGGAATGCATGAATTTTTCCTTTGCTGCTAATGGTTAGAAAAAATTTCATTTTGAAATTTGGGTTTTTTCCCCGCACATGGTTTTTTCCCGCCGAGTCTAGGTCACCCCCAGGTCGCACCACAGGTACTAGAGCCAAATTGCATACACCGTCGTGAAGTTCGAGACATATCCTCTGTGAAACTGTTATCCGTTTTGGGCTAGGTCTTTCCAGTAGTTCAGGGTGACCCCCCAAAGTTGACCCTGTCTGACCCCCATGTTGGGACCAAAAATTCCAAAATTTTCAAAGTCCCAAAAAATTTGCTGGGAGGCAGCGGGAGCTACAATAATACATCCTCTAGGGTAGTTTTGGACGCTCTTTAAGATAGGCTATTAAAATCCGATCTAGCTCATATGGGTGACTCACACTGGCGATGGGTTTTTTCCCGCATATCGGATTGGGTTTTTTCCCGCCGCGCTATACGTGTCGGTAATGGCCGCAAAATGGCAAATTCCCCTCTTAAACTTAAACTTAACAGCGGAATATTAAACCAACCTCCGGCTCGTGCTGAGAAACACCGAAGAATCGGGCAGAGTAGAAAAGAAGGAAATCTATCTATGTTGCGGATGATAATGGATCTTATATCACCTTATATGATGGATCGGATTTTCGACCTTCATGGAGGACGGATCACGTCTGGGACCGGAAATCCGTTGGTCAAGTCCCAGAAATTGAGGAAATCAAGTTCCATGCCGTTCCTCCGATCAGTTTCCCCTTAAAAGAAACAAAAAACATAAAACAAACACGTACACATTTGAGCACTCATGAAGTGTAGTAGTGATGGACACTGAATTACCAGATGTCCGTCTACAAAAGAGCAAAGTAATAAAAATTAGCAAATTTTTCACAAAATTTATAATTTTAAAATTTTGTACAAAAATTTCAGTAGAAATGTTTTTCACATTTAGATTATATATCCACAATAGCTTGGCTTGATTATAGAAATTAAAGATATACATAGAAGTAACAAAAATGCTCCGCACAAAAGGGGATAATATGTGGATTGGGCCTATGTCTATCCTTTAAATTCCGGTTGAGAAAGTAAAGACATAAATCTGACACAGGAACTTTTGGTGGATGGTTCCATGGCGAAAGTTGACGGGCCACTGCGGTCGCTAGGGAAGTGATAGAGAAACGCTACCTGGACCATTAGTTAATTCAATATATATACGTAATTTTTCAATAGGAGAAACCGGAAAAAACATCGCCGCCATAACCGGTCTGGGGCGCAACTTTTTAACGGTAAGTGATACGGGGCTGAACCGTCCCAGACATACTAAACTCGATGTGCTCTACAATTTACGCATGAAATCTGCGTAGGATTTTGCGCAGCTTATTTTATAGTGTCTCCAGCCACTTTTCACACATATCATGTATAATATATACATTGCTTTTGCGCCGAAGGCGCGAAATGTTTTGAAATATTGGCGTTTTACGCATGGTAGGGAAAAATTCCTGGGGGTCCATAATTTCGGGGAATTCCTCCCATTCCTCCCCCCCGGCTACGCGCTTGTCTACAGTATAAACTTACATACCCAACATATAATTTGGAAATTCTGCATGCCCAGATGACAGTTCCGAGCGGCAACATCATGGTATATAAATATTATACGTAATCTGTAAAAAATAAAAAATGATTAACTATTAACACTATATATATAACACGCATTTATAGGCATTTGAATGCGGGGGCTGAGGGCGCCGCTTCCGAAAAGTAGGGTGGGGCACGGGCGCATCCAAGATTCTGACAAAAAGTTACTGAAAGTGAAAGTTGGGTTGTGACAAAAATTTCCACTAATAGTCAAGCGGAGAAAAACCTACCCGCCAATGCGGGGAAAACCCACTGCCAGTGTGTGAGCTACCGGTATGAGCTATATATATAGGAATTAAATAGCCTATCTTGTAGCCCCTGCTGCTTTCCTGCAAATGTTTCTATTTTAAGTTAATCGCTGTTAAATGTTTCGAGAAATTTGTGATGCCAGTAGTCCTGGGCAGGGGCGTATCCAGGGGGGTGGTCCAGGGGGTCCGGACCCACCCCTTTTCGGAAGATTTTTTAAAATTCCGGCTATTTTTGGCCCAAATTTGGCCATTTTTGTAAAAAAATTAGGTCCGGATCCCCCCCTTTTCGAGTTGGACCCCCTCCTTTTCAAAATCCTGGATACGCCCCTGGTCCTGGGGCCCGTTGCATAAAAGTGATTAGTTGATTAGTGATTAGTTGCTTAGGGTAGCAGTTTTTCGAGAATAATCAAGGCTACAACAAGCTGGAGGGCTACGACAATATATATAAATTAAAATATCATTTGTTCTAATGCAATCAAAAATCTAAATTAAATTATACTATTAAACTTATACTGGGGTGATGCCAGCGTGAAAAGTGAAGAAATTATGATTGAGTTAAAATTTTTCCTTTAGTTGAATGAGTCAGTGAGGATAAATTAAATACTTCATCATTTCTGGATAAAGCACTTCAACAGCTGCGATATGGTGCCAAAAATTCCAAAAACGGTGGACTACAGCAAACGCTTTGCTCAAAAAACTGCTACACTAAACTAATCAACTAATCACTCAACTAATCACTTTTATGCAACGGGCCCCTGTTTCGCCGTAAAATTCGTTAACAAAAATTCGGATCGTGCTTAACGGGTTTGAAACTGACTAAAATGGTTTAATTTGAGGTATTTAGACATAAACAAGAAAATCAAGCCAAATTCTTGAAACTGCGAAAACATGCTTGAGTTTACTGCAGTTCACTCATTTTTTCTGATATTCAAATTGTATATACTCAATGAATGGCTCATAACTTGCAAAGAACTGAACGAAACAACTCAACATTTAAACTTTAATTGTACAACATGTGGCTAAATTATGTACGAAAATGAGCGAAATTAGCAGAAATTTTTTAGAACTACTGCATTTGAACTCCATTTTTGGCGATAACTTTGCATAAAACTTTCTTCCAGTTTCAGCTGAAATCTAACTGCGTCAGGCTTGCGTCAGAACAAATTTCATTTGCTCCACGCCCCCTGACGCAAATAACAAACTATGCTCAGGAATGAAGCAGAAAAACTGTTTTTGCCGAAAAAAACTTGGGTATATATATACATCTTGACCTTTGACATTAGAAGTAGGGTTATTTGGAGATACATACTCACACCAGTACTATTCTTGTACATTCAAAAGACAGATAAATTTAATTAGCAGCGAAGTCGCAAAATTTTGTTTTTAGTTTGTTTTCCAGCACTTTCGTCGAGTTACATAACTTTTCTTTCTTCCGAATCCTGACGGGACATGCGGCCGCATGCCCCCTGGCTGCGCCCCTGGTCCCTACCCCACCCCACAACAGCACTCTACAGCCACTTTGAGCATGCAATTCTATGACAAAAGTTGCTCAGCTCACTTAGGGCTTTCATTTGGTACCAAATTTGACCACTTTTGAAAAATTCCATTTTTGACCGAAAATCGCCTAAGTCCCCACCCCACCCCACCACAGCACGCTACAGCCACTTTGAGCATGCAATTCTATGACAAAAGATGCGCACCTCACTTAGGGCTTTGATTTGGTACCAAATTTGACCACTTTTGAAAAATTTCATTTTGGACCACCTGACCCCTCAGACGGTCAAGTGGAGCCAGCCCAGCAAAATGGGTGCGTTGTACAGCAAAACGGACACCGGAAATGAGCTGGGCGCACCAGAAAACCCCTATAGAGAAAGTTTTGAGAGGCCAAGCAGAGCCTAGTATGGACCTCCAGGAAACGGTTGCCGACATGACCCTCCAGACGGCAAAGTGGAACCAGCCCGGCAAGATGGATGAGTCGGACGGCAAAACGGACACCGGGAATGAGCTGGGCGCACCAAAAAACCCCTACAGGCAAAGTTATGAGAGGCCAAGTAGAGCCTAGTATGGGCCTCCAGGTAGCGGTTGCCGACATGACCCTCCAGACGGCAAAGTGGAACCAGCCCAGCAACCTGGGTCAGTTGGGCAGCAAAATTCATAGCGGGAATCGATTCACCGTCCGCAAATGTGTTCTATTCTATTCTTGTTCACTGATATGTGTTCTATTCAGTCATATAGGCACTATTGCCCCATATATAGCCCAGTCTGACTTATTACGGCGCCTTTGAAGCATACTTTTTGGCCATTTTAGCGTTTTGGCCGATTTTGGCCCCCCGCCAAAAATTTTTTCCGGCTCTGGGAGGCATAAAAACTAGCCTACCGGCTTATTTTTGTTGCGTACTCCAAGAATATATATGGTTTTCATAGGCAAAAAATTTTCTATCTGTTGTTATTAAAGCTACAAAACCCCCTTACCAGACGTCAAAGCGGAGAACCGGAAAAAAACATCTCTCGTAAGCGATTTTGGCATAACTTTTTAACGGAAAGTGGTACGGGGATGAAACTTCAGGAACATTCTAAACTCGACACGTACAATTTTTTGCGCACATAATCTGCGCAGCCTTGTTTTATACGGTCATTCTACCATTTTCACTCATATTATAGGGGTCGCTACCGCGACCCCTATGATATATACAAACAAAGCAATTAATGTCAGTCAATAATAACAATTCCAGCAGTTAAACAATCGCTGCAAGTTGCTTGCATAGAAAGGTTACTGGGTTGTCTTTAGTGGGGGGGGGGGGGGGGCGCCCCCCCCCCCCACTTTTCGGGTCCCCCCCCACTCGACCCCTTCCCCCCCACTCATTCCCCCCCACTTTTTTGGGCTTCCCCACCCCACTCACCCTAAGGTACCCAGAAAATGCCATATTTTTAGGAATTTTGGTCAAAATTTTCAAAAATTTTCCGGCTGCGCCGGAATTTTTTGGTCAAAAACGGTCTGTTTTGGTACTCAAACTCAATTTTTGAGCACTTTTCAGCATAGTTATAGCCGTATATGTAGAAAACAGAAAATTTTTACTGCATTTTTGACATTTTCAGGTCACTTTGGATTCCCCCCCCCCACTTTTTCTCGCCTAGAGAAAACCCAGGGTTATCTAGGCACATATATATACGTGAGTGAACTATATAGTAATTTGGTTGTGCTGGACTACGGCAAGCAACTAGAAAGAACCCAGGCTATGATTGTAACGCTAACGGTTCAATCGAAACAGAAGATCGTCAAAAAGAGCTTTGAAATTATTGTTGAAATATATAGTCAGGCAGGAAAAAAACCCACTCGCCAATGCGGGAAAAAACCCACCCCCAGTGTGGGCTTACCGGTATGAGCTATATATCTAGGTTTTTAGTAGCCTATCTTGAAGAGCATCCAAAATAACCCTGGAGGGTGTATTATGGTAGCTCCCACTGCTTCCCTGAAAATTTTTTGGGACTTTGAAATTTTTGGAAATTTTGGTCCGACCAAGTGCCGAAATTTGGCAACCTTTGCCGGGCCACCCTGAACTACTGGAAAGACTTAGACCAAAGCGGATTATATGTACCTGTAGGGCATCTGTTGCGCTTCATGATGATATAATATGTCACACTGCTCTGACCCCTCCGGTGCGACCTGGGGGTGACCTGGAGTTGGCGGGAAAAAACCCACTTTTCAAAATTAATTTTTTTTCTAACCATTGACCGGAAAGGTCAAGCCAATACATACATTTGTTTAATAGAGCCTATAGATTAAATTGGTATAGGTTTTACCTGGGTTCGTACTGTTATGAGTGGTCCAGGGGGTCTAAATCGGACACGGTGCCATTTCAAGCCAAAATTTCAATTTTGACCAAAAATGCTTATTTTTGTCTTAAAATGGGTCTAGTTTGGCTCTAAATACAAGAAAAACACGTTTTCTACACGATAAGATGCTTAAACTGCCGAAAATAAACAATTTTAAAAAATTTCCAAAATTTGCCTGTTTATGTGTGATACAACATTTTCAAATGACCATATGCAGCGTTTTTTTTCAAAATCGGATTTCATCAAATTTTCGTCATTTTTATTTTCTGAGCGTCATTTTTATTTGTCCAACGTCAAAAATAAAGTTTTGCAGAAATGCAGTTTTGTTTTGATTTTAGGCTATATTCGTAATTTTGGTTGAATTTTACCTTGTTGGCGTGTGTTGCTGCATATTTCGCATTGTACCGCGAATATATATATTCTAACTTACGTTCTCATATAATACAAATATCTGGTGTCTATGTATGTATCATGTCTTTGAGCATTAACCATGACAAGAACAACTCGATACAATGTGGGGGGGGTCTGGGGGGCGGAGTCCCCCAGAAGTTGAAGAAATTTTTTGCTTTTTAGATGAAATCGTCCTTTAAATCTTTAATTCTTTTCATTTCGCAGAAACAAGAAAATTTTTAAAAGTTTACCCCTTTTGAAGGGAAAAATAAGAATTTTTTGCTAAACTCGCACGATATTTTAAGCTTTTCTATCCAAATCGCCACGACAGGGCTGCCCTCCAGATCCATCCCTAGTAGTTATAACATTTATATATGCAATAAACGTTCTTAAACATCCTATTCTGGTACATATATACGTATATACGTATATATATAAGCTCTCATTCTATTCCAGCTGAGATAATCCGAAGAGAAAGTTTTTAAAGAAAATATTCAGCGAAATTGGTATGAGAAACTTGCATCAAAAAATGCAATTGAAGTATGTAGCATAAAGACTCGTAGCCTGTGGTTTCGTATATATATAATAGATATACTGATTGACTGTTCAAACATCGTAGAAGCTTAACATCACTAAGACAATATAATATATAGAGCGGGGGTATGGGGGCGGCAGCCCCCAAAATTTGAGAATTTTTTGAAAAATCACTGTTAAAACGTAATAGAAACTTTGCATTCTTGTTAAATTTGATTGCTACTTCCACATTTTGGCTTGGTCATTCTGTCGTCATTTTTATTTTGACGTCGTCAAAACTATTGTTCATTTCTGCAAACGACGCTATTTTTGACCAAAAAAAACCTAGACCATATGACCTCAATTTTAGTACAAAAACTAATATATTTTGATGCAGTTGTACTAAAAACAACCCGCTCTTTCATTTGGAATGGTTAGAAATGCTCCTGGCAGCTTGCCAAAAATTTTTTGGGGTGGGTTTTTTTCCCGCATATGGGTTTTTTCCCGCATTGGGTTTATTCCCCGCCAGTTTGGGACAATTTTTCTCCCTAACGGCACACCCTAGAGAGGTGTTCTATAGCTCATAAGAAAGCTTACGACTAGGCCTAGCTACCTGTATAATCAGCATTTCGATATGTCAAAGCATTAAAAAGTTCTGGCCAAAAATCTGAAAAGTGGGTTTTTTCCCCGCTTGACTATAGATTGTTCTTATAAATGGTTAAAATGCACAGTTAATATTAAGAGTTTATCGAAAGAAATGTTTGCTTCCACTAAAACTCGTTTATCATAGTTATATGGGTATTATCTACGCACCGTAACTAAATCTGAACACTGGTATGCATATGTAATATGTGCATAATTTTTTCAGTCCGCGAATATGGGTTGCTCGGCGAAGCTGTGCCCATATTAATTCGCCCACAACCTAGTCCTCTTCTTGGAACAATTGGACCTGTTCTGGGTCCTCCAGTGCCGAAATGGCACTTTCAGGGTTTTTGCCCCCTCGCTAGCCTGGAAGCAATATATATTATCCAAATGTGACACAATAGGATGATGCAGCGTCCTCGATTGTACCGTGTTATAGTGTCGAATTGTTTCCCTGTTTGGTTGTTAAAAAATTTTTTCAAAAAAATGGGTGGGTTTTCCCCCGCCACATTTGGCAATGTGCCAGACCAACGGTGCATCGGATCGATCTACGTACTTTTGGCTGTGTGCAAAGAGGAAGGTTTGCCATCATTGTATAGATATTTGCAAAACTTTTCTAGCCCAACCCAGTCAAAAGTTACATCGGTCCAAACTTTTGCAAAATTTTGGCATGGTTGGACCAAAAAGTAGGTGTCATTTTCAAAACGTCATAAAATGAGCAGGAGTGAACCAAATGACTTGATCTTTGCAAACGTAGGTAAGAAAGAGTCGCGCTTTCTGCTGCTATGTTTTGGAACTCATAGCTCCAACCCTTGGTGCAGGAGGCGGGTGGGTTCCCCCCCCCAAAAGAGGGTGGGTTTTCCTCCCATGGCTATATATACCCCCCCGAAACCCTACCACACCAAAATTTAGACCTAAAAACTAAAAAAGTTTCCATTTTTTGGCCATTTTTGGAAATTTCTGAGGTCCAAATTCTGGCGGGGGTTCGGGGGGTATGTACCCCCATCACATTTCGGGAGTCGACCACCAAAGTCATAGGTGTACCAGGCTACTGTTTACCCCCTGTGAGACCCCCCCCCCACGGAGAGGCCAGACCCCCCTCCCCCCTACCCGACCTCAACTACTCCCCCCCAAGCCGAGCTCAAACCCCCCTCCCCCCCTAAAACTGGGTCCAAACCAAGTAAAAAATGCCAAATTTTTGAAAAATTCTTTGCAAGTTCTGAAAATTTTTGAAAAAAATTTGAAAAATAGGCTATAAATCACCTATAAACAACTAGAGATGGTTATTTATAGCAATTAGAAGATAATATACCCAATTATAAACCACAATCTGGGTTAATTTAGACATATTTTACTGCAAATTTGTCAATTATCAAGCCCTATTTTCGCATACGAAAACTATTGACAGAAGCTTTTGAGGACGTTTAATGTACTGTATATACATCGAAAAAGGAGTATTTTTAGCTAAAAAAACTTGGGTACAGTTTAGGGGGTACTCTCCCCCCCCAAATTTCGGATTTGGGTGGGGTCCCCCGAGCCGAATTTGGACCTTCTATTCTACTCCCCCCCACCCAACCCAGACAGGTGGTACACCTATGACCAAAGTTCCCAGATTTACCCCCCCCCGAGACCCAAAGCACATATACATATAGTCAAGCGGGAAAAAAGAACCCACTTTTTCGATTTTTGGACAGAACTTTTTATTCATTTGAGATATCAAAATACTAATTATATAGGCAGCTAGGCCTAGTTGTAAGCTTTCTTATGAGCTATAGAACGTCTTTCTAGCTCGTGCCGTTATTGAGAAATAATGTCCCAAACTGGCGGGAAAAAGAACCCATGGCGGGAAAATAAAACCCATATGCGGGAAAAAATAACCCACTCTAAAAATTTTGTTGGAACGCTGCCTAGAGCATTTCTAACTGATCCAAATGAAAGAGCGGGTTGTTTTTAGTACAACTGCATCGAAATATATTAGTTTTTGCTGAAAAATTCAGGTCATAGTATCTTTTGAAGATTTCGTGTGTTTAACACATTATATAAACATAGGCAAATTTTGTAAAGTTTTAAAAATTGTTTAGTTTCGGTAGTTTAAGCATCCTATTGTGTAGAAAACGCGTTTTTCTTGTATTAAGAGCTAAGCTAGACCCATTTTAAAGCAAAAATAAGTATTTTTGGCTAAAATTTACATTTTGGCTTGAAATGGCACCATGTCCGATTCCGAACCCCTGGAGCACCCACAAGAGAACGAACCCAGGTAAATCCTATACCAGTTTAATCTAACGGCTCTATTGAACGAAAGTACGTATTAGTTTGACCTTTCCTGCTACTAAGAAAAATATTCAATTTTGAAAAGTGGGTTTTTTATTCCCGCATGGGCAGGCCCGCACCCAGGATTTTGAAAAGGGGGGGGGTCCAAGGTAAGATGCAAGGGGGGGTCTGGGGGGCGGAGCCCCCCAGAACTTGAAAAATTTTTGCATTTTTGCCCAAAAACAGTACATTGGACGTTAATTTCTAAATTATCGCGCGGATTATTATTTATTTTTATTATGCGTATCATCATGAAGCGCAACACATGCCCTACATATATATACGTATAATTCGATTTGGTCTAGCTCATTTCAGCAGTTCAGGGTAGCTCGACAAAGATTGCCTAATTTCGACACTTGTTCGGATCCATAGGTGTAACGGAGATTTGGGGTGGGGGAGGCTCCCCCCCAACATTTTCTGGGGGGGCCCCCTCTGGCGGCCCCCCCAAGGACCCCCCCAACCCTCCTCCCAAAAAAATTTTCATTTTTTTTGCCAAAAATCGCATTTTCAGCCGTTTCTAATGATGAAAAACATCTAACCATAAAGTAATTTTAACATTAGACAGTGGTTTTAAACTCAAAAACTTGATTGCCAACCAGGGTTGGGTTTTTTCCGGAAAAAAATTATTGCGGAAAAAACTAGTTTTTTTCCGGTTTTTTCCGGTATTTTTTCCAGTATTTTTCCGTTTTTTTCCGATATCACCAAAGGTTTCAAACTGTTTCTGGAGCGCCAAAATTGAGCAAATTTTAATGAATTTAAGCTTTTAAGCGTATTTTCATGCGATAAACAATAAATACAGGCGATTTTAAAGAATTTCTAGATTTTTTCGGAAAAATTTAAAAATTTTCCCAAAATTTCCAATTTTACTGCTAATTTTTCAAAATTTTTTCAACTTTTCGGAAAAAAACTCGCGAGTATTTTTCCGAAGCCTGCGGAAAAAAACGGAAAAAAACGGAAAAAAAACCGTTTTTTCCGGTAGTTTTTTTCCGGTGCCCATCCCTGTTGCCAACATGTTTCCAAGTCCAAAATAAGGTCAATATTGAGTCATAAGATCCATAATACAGTTAAAAACGTGTATTTCTCATAATAATAAACAGTTCAAGCCAAAAATTTCGACATTTTTGAAAATTTTTTGAAAATTTACCCTAAAAATACCCAATTTTTGGCCATTTTTCGCGCCTTCGGCGCGACTCCCCCCCCCCCCCCAGTTGGGGTGGGGACGTCCCCCCCCAAAAAGTTTTGGGGGACGGTTGAAAAAAGGCTTGGGGGGGCTACCCCCCCAACCCCCCCCCCACCTTACACCTATGTTCGGATCCCAACTTCCTAAAAATTCAGAGTTCCAAAAAAATGCAAGGGAGCAGCGGCGGTTACGATAACAAATGTCCTAGGCCAGTTTTGGACGCTCTTCAAGATATGCTATTAAAATCCTATATAACTCGTATAACTTGGTCGCACTGAGGGTGGGTTTTTTTCCCGCATTTGCTGTTGGGTTGTTTTTTCCCGCTTGACTATAGGTGTACCAGGCCATAGGTGTACCACCTGTTTGGGTTGGGGGGGAGTAAAAAGTCCAAATCTGGCTTGGGGGTCTCAAAAATCGGAAATTTTCAAAAAAACTGTACCCAAACTGTACCCAAATTTTTTCAGCTAAAAATGGCCCTTTTTGGACATAAAATCGACTATTTTCGACATAAATCTAATAAAAAACCACTCGTATTGCGTTTTAAAACCTATTTCTTAGCGTTTTTAACTGTTTCTAGACAATTTTTTCAAAAACTTTTTGAAAAATTGCAAAAATTTTTGCAAAAATTTAGCATTTTTTCTCTTGTTTGGACCCCATTTTAGGGCGGGAGGGGGTCTGAGCTCGCCTTGGGGAGGGGGGGGGAGTCCGGAGTAGTCGAGGTCGGGTATGGGGGGGTGGGGGGTCTGGCCTCTCCGTGGGGGGGGGGGGTCTCACAGGGGGTAAACTGTAGCCTGGTTCACCTATGTACCAGGCTACATTTTTACCCCCTGTGTCCAGGTACAGTTTCTCCCCTTGAGACCCCCCCACGGAGCAGCGCCAGACACCCTCCCCCCTCTTGACCTCAACTACTCCCCCCCCAAGCCGAGCTCAAACCCCCCTCCCCCC
This sequence comes from Trissonchulus latispiculum, assembly GCA_030248195.1. Taxonomy (NCBI): domain Eukaryota; kingdom Metazoa; phylum Nematoda; class Enoplea; order Enoplida; family Ironidae; genus Trissonchulus; species Trissonchulus latispiculum. The sequence goes on from JASAND010001716.1 coordinate 32,329, forward strand.
CCTAAAATTGGGTCCAAACCAAGTAAAAAATGCAAAATTTTTAAAAAAATTTTTTGCAATGCATAAACATTTTTGAAAAAAATTCGAAAAAATGGCTATAAATCAGCTGTAAACCGCTAATGATGGTTATTTATAGCAATTAAAAGGTAATGTGCACAATTATAAACCACAATCTGGGCTAATTTAAGCATATTTTAGCACAAATTTGTCGATTTTCAAGCCCTATTTTCGCATACGAAAACTATTGACAGAAGCTTTTGAGTACGTTCAATGTACTGTATATACATCGAGAAAGAAGCATTTTGAGCTAAAAAACTTGGGTACAGTTTAGGGAGGGTCCTCCCCCCCCCCAAATTTCGGATTTGGGTGGGGTCCCCCGCGAGCCAAATTTGGACCTTCTACAGACTCCCCCCCCAACCCAAATAGGTGGTGCAAATATGACCCAAAGTCATAGTTTCCCTGGAAACTTTGGTTGGGGGGGGGGGGGGCCAACTTCGAAAATTTGGTGGTCGACCCCCGAAATGCTGGCTTATTTTTACTGGGGGGGGGGGGGGGGGGGGGGGGGAACTATATATGCCCAAAGTTCATGCGTCTGAACTAAGCAGTGCGCATAAGAGTACGCAGATCAAAATTTAACGTACGCTATGGACACTGCTGCGTACTTTTGCGTACGATAGGTTATTTTTAGCGTACTTCAACCGGTTCTAGCGTACGCAGAGTTGGATACGCACTGCTAGGTTCAGGAAGTAAAGCTTGTCCCTAGCTAAGCTGGCATCGTCAACGGGGGAGATTTGGTGGTTGGGTCATAGGTGTAAGGCGGGGGGCGGGGTGGGTAATGGGTAATGTGTGTGTGAATGGGTTCGTGGGGGGGGGAGGAAAACCCCCGTCAAAACGACAAACTTTCGTGACCCCCCAGGCTTTTGCTACCCCCGCCCCCTCCGATTTTAGCCGAAAAGGGACCAAACCAAAATGCCACCGCAATCGAAACTATAGGGGTTTTTGGCAATTCTGGCGACCCCACCCCCCAACCTCCGTCAACCCCCCCCCCACCCTATTTTTTGCCCAGCCACACCTATGGGCATAGGGGTAACGGGGATTTTGGTTGGGGACACCCTCCCCCGGAATTTTGGGGGCGGGTTCCATTTTTACACCTACCTCCCCAGGTCTGTGTAACGGGGATTTGTGGTGGGGGCCCCCTCCCCCGCAATTTTGGGGGGCCCCCTTCTTAGACCCCCCACGACCCCCCCCAAAACTCCCCCCCCCGAAAAATTTCAATTTTTATGCCAAAAATCACATTTTCAGCCATTGCTAATGCCGAAGAACATGAAATCATGAAGTAATTTTGACATGAAACTTGATTGCCAACATGTTTCTGAGTCCAGAATAAGGTCAATATTGAGTTTAGAAGTCCGTAAAATCGCTATAAACGTGTATTTCTCTCTCGCGATAATAAACACGTTACCCCAAAAATTTGTACTTTTTTTGAAAAATTGTGCAAAATTTACCCTAAAAATGCCCAATTTTTGGCCAATTTTCGCGCCTTCGGCCCCAGTACTACCCCCCCCCGTTGGGGGCCTCCAAGCATTTCTGGGGGGGTTTGGGAAAAAGGCGGGGGGGGCAACCCCCCCCAATTACACCTATGGGTATGCCCCACCCATAGTTTCCCTGGAACTTTGGGTCTTGGGAGCATAGGTGTACCACCTGTTTAGGTTGGGGGGGGGGGGAGTATAAGGACCAAATTTGGCTCGGGGGACCCCACCAAAATCCGAAATTTGGGGGAGGGGGACTCCCCCTAAACTGTACCCAAGTTTTTTTAGCTAAAAATGCTCCTTTTTTGATGTAACTGTTCATTAAACTTACTCAAAAGCTTCTGTCAATAGTTTCCGTATGCGAAAATAGGGCTTGAAAATTGACAAATTTGTGCTAAAATATGCCTAAATTTGCCCAGATTGTGGTTTATAATTGCATATATTACCTTTTAATTGCTATAAATAACCATCTTTAGCTCTTTATATGTGATGTATAGCTACGTATTATTTCGAATTTTTTTCAAAAATTTTCAGAAATTGCTAAAATTTTTTTCAAAAATTTTGCATTTTTTTATTTGGTTTGGACCCAATTTTAGGGGGGAGGGGGGTTTGAGCTCGGAATTTAGTTAAGAATCAGGCAAAGCCGGAAAAATTATTTAAAATTTGGACTTATATAAGCCAAGAATTTGGACATTTTGGAAAAATTTTGCAATATTTACCTTAACAACACCCAAATTTTGGCCAATTTTTCGCGCCTTCGGCGAGACTACGGCCTTTGGCTCAAAATTTTTGGGGGTGGCTGGGGTGCACCCCAATTGCACCTATGCTTCCATGACCATAGATGTAACAGAGATTTGGGTTGGGAGGGCTACCCCCCCCCAACATTTATGAGCTTCCTAACGCAATATAGGATGCCCTATTTTGGACTTATAATTATGTTAGATTACGTAATAAAACCTATGAAACCATTAAACCTACTAAAAAATTTAGGAGTCCACGCTATTTGGCTTAATTTTTCAATAAAACGCCGTTCTAATTTATTGAAAATTCTCATTTGAAAGTACTACCTTTTTAAAAAATTTCTCGCCTTCGTGGAATGAATGAATGAATTTCTTACTTGTATATTTATGTACATCCGTCTGTTCGTATTTCAGCTGCAACGTACACTGCTGTGAAGATCAAACATTGTGTCTTCGTTATTATGAATTGTGTTTACGTATATATACTACCCACACATTTGTGTGATGTATATACTATGCAATATTATATACGTATATACATATAACTAGTGCTCAATTGACGTATTGAGTTCTGCACCGGTTACGTATCAATTACGTACACGTTATATTGATCGGTCAGACTCAAAACCACTTGTGCGCTCTTCAATCGACTGTCAGAATGCAAAATGTTCCATACCTGAGTCGACAACAGATTATTTGCACCTCGAAACAACTGTATGTACACGGATTCACATCAGTTGGGTAAGTCTGCTTTATGCAGCTTTTTATAATTTTAATTTAGCATAACATGATTGGTAGTGATGGGCACAGAATATTTTTTATGTCCGGATATCCGCCTATTTTGCATTAACGGATATCCGGTTATCCGCCTATTCCAAACTTAACTTCAAGACATTTTTTTGATTTTGTGTTAGTTTCAATTTTTCGGTACGCTGTGAATTTCTATCATGCAACCAAGCCTCAACCTTGGTTTAAATATATTTTCAGAGAAATTTTTGAAAAATAATTTAAAATTTTTGAAATTTTTGTCAAAAAATCGATAATTTTTCATTATTTTATCTGAAAAGTAAACGGATATCCGGATATCTTTCTCGAATCGGAAATTATCCGAATACAAAAATTATCCGGATATCCAGTGCCAATCACTAATGATGTACGTGCAGCAGCGGAGCCAGGATTTTTTGAAGGGGGGGGCGAGGCGACCCAAACCTCCGGCGACCTTTTTTGGCAAATCCAAAATTTTTGCCCACATTTTAGCACATTTTACCTTCATGTTCAGAAAGATTTCTCAAATTTTAGTAAAAATTTTTCGAGTTTTAGCAAAAATTAGCCGATTTTTTAGAAAATTATTTAAAACACTCAAACTGCATGAAATTGCTTAGTTGAAAAATTTTTCAAGGGAGGGGCGAAATCGCAACGGGGGCCCTGGCGCCGCCACTGTGTACGTGTGCATATAAATAGAAACGACAGAATAATACATATATACTACGCATACATACCCAGCAGAGTGTCCAGATGGTGATTCAGCAATTCCATATTTTCAGCTCAAACATTTCTCAAATTCTCGTGAAGGAAGGAAGGTAAGCAATACGGCTTTTTCGACTTACAAGGTTTTTGATAGTCACCTTTCAGTCGAAACAAGTTGGCCCCAAAAGGGTCAATATTCCTTTGTAGACCTGTTATCATTCTAATCTGAAAATTGTCTTTGATCCTTGCTCTGTTTTAAACGCTAGAATCTCCTGAGGTTACAGCATTCTACATTCTTCCTTGACGTTCTACAGTTTCTCTTGACATCCTTTGACATTATTTTGATACCAAACTACTAGTACCCTCTGCAATGTCTTAATTTTTTGTGAGTTCTTAGCAGCCAGCAGCTTTCTTTCCGTCAGCATACATAAGCACAATGTATGTATGAGAAGATATGTAGGTATCGATACGCTTTTCATTCCAAATGTATAAATAGGAAAACAAAACATCGTACAAATTAAATTACTCCACTAGTCATTTTTCTGCAAATTTGTTTCTCGCAGAACTACATTAAGATCAGTGAGAACTGCTTGCCATACCTTGTCTGCGCCGAACTTATGAAGTCCAGCGCAAGCAATTATCTTGTTGCCTAATGCACCTATGTGCAGCTCCCAAGCTGCACTGGTGATCAAAAACTGCAACCGTTTAGATTGCTGACAGCCGAAGACTGCGTGAAGGCTGTGAATTCCGCTGCTTAAATAGTTTCTAAACCTAATTTGCATAATCTGCATACAAAAAATCCACCTAAGCTAGCCCTGTGTTGAAGATAGGGCTTCTAAATAGAGAAATGACTCACAATGCACTGAACATAATAGATTCCTTTTTATACATTCCTGCTCCAGCAGGAATAAAAACACAAATTGCATACGGACGAGTTTAAAATCAAGGACATTTACATATCCATTCACGCGTATATACCTAAACAGAACAACATCATTACATGAAAAGTAGAGAGGGGTTCTGATTTGTTTAAAGGGAAGTGGCGCTCAGGCTCAACAACAAATTGGAGGCAACCAACCGCAGCACGCAGCAAAGGTTACATAAATATATAATTGCAGCAAGTTAGAAAACCCCGCCCTCCAAACTTCTCCCCTAAACAAGTTTTTCCTATTTTTATAACAAAAATCGCATTTTCAGCCATTGCTAATGCCAAAAAACATCCAACCATGGATTAATTTTAATTATAAAAATTCGGTAAATTTTTGCTAACGATCGATAAATTTTTACTAAAATTTGAGAAATTTTTTGGAAAATGAAGTTAAAATTTACTAAAATTTTGCCAAAAACTTTGATTTCCCAAAAAAGGTTGGGTCGGGTCGGGCCCGCCCCCCATAGGTGTACCAGGCTACAGTTTATCCCCTGTGAGACCCCCCAATTTGGGGGCCTCAAAAATTTTTGGGGATGATTTGGAAAAATGGCTAACCTCCGCCAATTACACGCACCTATACTGACTGACTGGAAAGCATAGGTGTTCCTTGAGAAAAAGTTGGCGAAGGGGGTAGCCGAAATTAAGGTGGGTGGGGTCAGTCAGCCGGTTTGAGGTGGGGTGGGGTCCGGAAAAAATCGAATTGGATGGAGGGGGGGGGGGTAAAAACTTTTTTCGTCCAGAAATTTACTAAAAACAAGCAATTTTGCGAAAATTACGATATCTGCAACTAATAAATCAACAATATTTTACCATTTTTGGTCATTCAGTCTAAAAAATTGGAGTTTTTGGAAAAAATTTCGAATTTCTCCAAAAAATTTCCAATTTTTTCTAATTTTAAAAATTTTGAGGGTAGAGTCTGGCAAATTTGGGTGGGTGGGGCCTGGGATTTGGCCATTTGGGGGGAGGGGTTCCCTCCCCCCGTACATCTATGCTGGAAAGGGACGTACCCCACCCCGCCCCTTGCAATAGTACTCAAGCCAATAAAGCTAGCTAGTAATGAAAACTTCATAATTTTTAAATATAGCAACTAACTAATTTGGAGTCATTGGAGTCAAAATTAGACTTGTCATTTCTAAACTTGAATTATCGTCTATGTGAGACGTAAGGAAATCTCTTATTCCATCTTATTCCATCTTCAATGCTTTTATCTCTTCTGTGTTATAGAGCTACCTTCTAGCTGTATATCTGAATCTGACAGTGAATTTTCAAATAAGTGTACGCTATTGTAGCTTGAAGTACGCTAAAAACGGAAGCTAGTACGCTGAAGTACGCAGCAATGTTGATAGCGTACGCTATTTAAATGACTGCGTACCTCTCAAAGCACTGTTAGCTTCGGTAGAATCCAAAGTTCCAGGGAACTATGCTGAAAATCCAAAAAATGCAAAATTTTCTGTATTTTAACGCTATTTTCGTGAAAACAAGGCTTGTTTCGACAGCTTTAGGTTTTAAAGCGACTGTAAGTCAAAATTAGACAAAAATGTTTCAAAAAATTACCATTTTTGGACAAAATTTAGCATTCTTTATTTTTAACTAACTAATTTAACTAACTTTCTCAAATTTTAGTAAAAATTTCTTAAAACACTCAAATTATGCATATAGAAGAAGAAGAAGAAGAAGAATTTTAATACTCAAAAGCGCCGGCTTTACAATACTACGGCGAGTTACGTTACAATAACATCCTACAAGATCCGGCGTTCCTCCAGCACATGATTACAGCATAGTACTGATACAGAAACAGTAGCAAAGGTAAAGCAAACGTAATGAGTATAGGGTGGGAGAGGACACGGTGGTCACCTAACCCCCCGCCCTTTAAGAAAAGCATCTAGACATATTTTATCCAACTCTACAGTAAAATTGTGAAGACTATCCTGAGTTACTACATGTTCAGGTAACGCGTTCCATAATTTAGGAATCCTGAAAAAATAAGAATTCTGTACCACGTCTAAAGTGGTTCTGGGCTCTACAAGTTTCAGAATATGGTAGCGATGACTAAATACGTTATCATAGTCGAAATAATTTTCAAACGGTAAGTCAATTGTTCCTGAAACAATTTGATAAGCTAGTTTTAGGTCAAAACATAATCTTCTATATTCCAGACTTTTAAGACCTAGAAACTGCAATCTTTCTGTATAAGTCAAATTTGTTATTTCAGGTATTCTTTTGGTATAACAACGTTGAACCCTTTCAATTGCATCAATGTCTTGAAGTAAATATGGCGACCATATAAACAACCAAAGGCAGCAATAACAGCTGTAACCGAACCAAGCACA
>JASAND010001717.1:0-22024 GCA_030248195.1 Trissonchulus latispiculum
AGTTGATACTGCTCACAATTATGAAATATGGACATAATTGTGAAAACCTGGACAATTTTGTGAAAAACATGGACATTTGTGAAGACCTGGACTATTTTGTGAAAACAGGGACATAATTGCGAAAACCTGGGCATTTTCGTGAAAAAGTGGACAATGGTTTGAAAACATGGACATTTGTAAAGACCTGGACATTTTCGCAAAAACCAGGAAATTTTCGTGAATACTTGTTCATAACTACGGAAACCTGGACACGTTTGTGAAAACATGGACATTTGTGAAAAGCTGGACCTTTTTGTGAAAGCTCACAATTTTGGATGAAAACATGGATATTTGTGAAGACCCGGACATTTTCGTGAAAAGCTGTACATAATTGTGGAATCCTGGACATTTTCGTGAAAACTGGACAATTTTGATGAAATATGGACATAAAATTGTGAAAATCTGGACAATTTTGTAGAAACATGGACATTTCTAGAAGACCTGGACTATTTTGTGAAAACAGGGGACATAATGGCAGGGAAAACCGGGCATTTTCGTGAAAAAGTGGACAATGGTTTGAAAACATGGACATTTGTAAAGACTCCGACATTTTCTGAAACTGAACAGAATTGTGAAATTCTGTGCATTTTCGTGAATACGTGGACAATTTTATGTAAATATGGACATAATTGTGAAAACCTGACAATTTTTTGAAAAACATAGGACTTTTTCGCAAAACCAGGAAATTTTCGTGAATACTTGTTCACTAACTACGGAAACCTGGAGACGTCAGTGGAAAACATGGACATATTGTGAAAAGCTGGACATTTTTGTGAAAGCCTGGACAATTTTGTGAAAACATGGACATTTGTAAAGACTCGGAATTTTTGAGATGAAGACATGTACATAATTGTGAAAACCTGGACATTTTCGTGAAAACCTGGACAATTTTATGAAAATATGGATCTAATTGTGAAAACCTGGACACTTGTGTGAAAACATGGACACTTGTGAAGACCTGACATTTTCGTGAAAACCTGTACATAATTGTGAAAACCTGGACATTTTCGTGAAAATCTGGACAATTTTATGAAAACATGGACCTATGTATAAACCAGGAAATTTTCATAAATACATGGACAGTTTTGTGAAAACAAGGACAGAATCGTGAAACCCTGGACATTATAACATACCATAATTGTGAAAACCTGGACAATTTTATGAAAACATGGAAATTTTTGTAAAAACCAGGAAATTTTCGTGAATACCTGTTCATAACTACGGAAACCTGGACAACTTGTGAAAACATGGCATTTGTGACAAGCTGGACATTTTTGTGAAAACCTGGTCAATTTTATGAAAATATGAACATAATTGTGAAAACCTGGACAATTTTGTGAAACCATGGCCCTTAGTAAAAACCAGGAAATTTTCGTGAATACCTGTTCATAACTACGGAAACCTGGACACGTTTGTGAAAACGTGGACATTTGTGAAAAGCTGGACATTTTTGTGAAAGCCTGGACAATTTTATGAAAACATGGACATTTGTGAAGACCTGGACATTTTCGTGAAAACCTGTACATAATTGTGAAATTCTGGACATTTTCCTGAAAACGTGGACAATTTTATGAAATATGGACATAATTGTGAAAACCTGGACTTTTTCCTGAAAACGTGGACAATTTTATGAAATATGGACATAATTGTGAACACCTGGACAATTTTGTGAAAACATGGACATTTGTGAAGACCTGGACTATTTTGTGAAAACAGGGACATAATTGCGAAAACCTGGGCATTTTCGTGAAAAAGTGGACAATGGTTTGAAAACATGGACATTTGTAAAGACCTGGACATTTTCGTGAAAACCTGTACAGAATTGTGAAAACCTGGACATTTTCGTGTAAACTTGGACAATTTTATGAAAATATGGACATAATTGTGAAAACATGGACAATTTTGCGAAAACATGGACATCTGTAGAAACCAAGAAATTTCCGTGAATACCTGGAAAATTTTATAAAAAATATGGACATAATAATGAAAACCTGTAGCAGTGTTGTTTCGGTCAGCAGACATCGCATCGGCGTTTATAGAAAAGATGCACTCAAATGCTTTTAGCATCCCTCTGTGAAAATTGAAAGATGCCGTCACTTGACTGTAAAAGTTGTAGCTGATTTGATTAACCGGATGTTTGTTTTGTCTTGTATAGAAATTTGACGTAGTGCGCAAAATATGTTTACTGCACGTTTCATACCGTATTGCATATAATCGGAATAAACTCTGGGTTGTCACTATACTTTAATTAGACTTTATTACTTCTGGCAGATTATAGGAAGAAGAATGCATAATATATTATAAGAGTGTGCCAATAGGCACGCTGTATGTTATCAGAGCAAAACTATGCTCTGTCCGCTAACGGGTGGCCGTTCCCCCGCAAATCAGTACCTGGTCGAAACGGGGGTACGCTCACTCGCTCTATGCTTGTGTGTGCTTAGAACACAAGCATAGCGCACGAATTTGTGGAAATAATGGGTCTAATTTGCGGGGAGGTGTCAGCCGTTAGCGAACAGAGCAGAGTTTTTGCTCTGATAACATAGACTCTATATTTACTCTTGATGAGTAATAGGGCAACACAATATAAATATATAATAGTTTTACTATTATTACTCATAATAATAATTCAATAATAATAATAATAATAATAATAATAATAATAATAATAATAATAACAATAATAATAATAATAATAATAATAATAATAATAATAATAATAATAATAATAATTAATAACTATACTAATTATAGTTATTATGAAAACAATAATAGTAAAAAAAGAAACTATAAATGTTTAGGTATAAATGAGCTGAATCCGAAAATGAAAGTTTTAGTTGAGGGAAACAAACCTAATACGCACAGGAATCTCCAAAAGCCCGGCGTTATTTGGCGGAGCTTTTTATCACTCTATGCATTAGAAGGTTTAGGATCAGATCTTATGTCAATTATATACGTTTTATTTAATCAATGAAATCCTTAAATTAAAAGTTGTTGGAAGTAAAATATTCTCCACGGTGATTCATTTAGTTACGTGGATAAGAGTATCCACTATTTTGGGCGCTGAATTATAATAGACACTTTTTCGATTTCCTATGTTTAACACATGAACCTGGATGTTAGTCTTGTGTTTATATGTGTATTACCTAAAATTAATCCGATAAGAAATAATAAAGCTAAGGAAACTTACTAAACATTTCTTACTTTTCCTATTATAAACTCATGGTACTCATGCCACTTAGCCACTAATCTTGTAATCATAATAATACTAATAATAATAATAATAATAATAATAATAATAATAATAATAATAATAATAATAATAATAATAATAATAATAATAATAATAATAATAATAATAATAATAATAATAATAATAATAATAAATAATAATGTTTAAGAAGAATTTTATGCCAACTTTTCCTACATGAAAAAATTTTATGTCGGAATTTTGAGCACATACATAATTTTGAGCAGAACTAGTTTTTAATTTACAGCATATTTCTTTATTCAAACTACAGAGTTTACGTAGAATCTACATAAATTTATTGTATAAAAAACTTGTAAGTAGAGATCTGCTAAATTCACGTAGTCTCCTAAAGGCCAGTTCACACTAGGCAACTTTGGAGCAACTTGGTTGCCGCAACTTGGTTGCTTCAACCAAGTTGCTCCAAAGTTGCCCAATGTGAATGTAAGGGCAACTGAGAAAAAAGTTGCCGCAACCAAGTTGCCGCAATCGCGCTTGGGGCGATTTCTAGCGGCAACTAGCAAGTTGATTGGTTAATTCAAACTATAAAAACAGGCGCGCTAAAATTTCTGCATTTGATAGGTTGTTGCTGCAACTAGTTGCGCCAACTGTTTGGGCAAGTTGCTGCAACTTTTTCGAATGGCAACTGAAGTTGCGGCAACGAAGTTGCTCCAAAGTTGCCTAGTGTGAACTGGCCTTAACATAGTATGCCAGAGTTATTTTGACAGACACATAATGTAGGTAAGGTAATAGCCAAATCCAAATCCAAATTTTAGCTAATAACAGTTATCTCGAGACAACTTTCTTGGCATAGGAGGATAACAAATTTTACGTCAATGCAGACAATACAATTCCTCGAACAAATATATTTTGCAAGGAGCAAGTTAATTATTGGTATGTTATGTTATAGTCAATCAAACTGCATTATGAAGTAGGCATACTGCTTAATTTATAAGGGAATTCCTATTAGAATCATACTGTTTTTAAGAATCATGAATTTAGTTAATCCTTTGCTGCTTTTTAAAAATCTCAATCATATGTAGGAAATATTTTTGTCCTCCGGGAATTTTCTATCAAATTTAAGTGAGATCTGCTTGATTTCACTGAAATCATTATAAAGACAGCTGCGCAATTACGGGTTTAAAATTGTACAAATTCCTTGTCATGCTGTAGTATTTGGGAATTCAATAAAGATATTTGATTTTCAGTAAAGATTTGCAAGTTCGTGTTCGAGTGTATACACGTCTGATTATCTTACCGCCTAACCGCTAATCAACTAAAATAGGAAAGACAACACAGCCGTAACTAAATGTTACGAATTTACTATTTTCAGGCAAGAAAACACAAAATACGAAGATGATCTCAAAGTGAATTTACAAGATCAAAACATTTTGAACAGTATTACCAAAAGAGGCAAGCACTAAATTTAATAAATAAACAGAAAGAATGAAATGTCAAGAATGGAAACTGGGTCATGATTCATTAGGTCATGGGTCGTTTGGGTCGCTATTTTCGCTCGGGTCACTGGGTCTTGGGTCACCAATTTCGGGAAATCTTGGGTCAGTGCGGATCAGGGTCAAGCTTCCTATGGGTCACTTTGGGTCTGGGTCAGCAATTTTAGTGGAGCATTTTGTTTGTGGGTCACATGGGTCCTACCAAATCTTTAAAGTTTCAATTTTCTTGGTGGAAGTTTAGCTAGTTTTAAAGGTAAAACCATCATTTCTGACAAATGAGCTCCCCTTCGGCGCGATCACTAATTAGTTAAATATAGTTGTCATTTCGCAGAACTCAGTAGCTAGGTATGACTTGATTTGCCATTCTCTGTATTTGAGTCGATTCACATACAGTAAGAGCCCGTATACCAAGGTGGACATATTTCTGTCGATTCTAAAATTTTACAGCATCAACCGCTCAGGTTTCAAAAGAAAATGGCCAGCAAAATGCTGCAGTGGCTGCATTATTTCTTTCAATTCCATCACTATTGAAAAAGTAATGAAAATTTTCCAATTAGAGTTAATTTTTAAAATTATAATGCTAGCTAAACGCGTTTAAAGCGTTTTAAATGCAAAAACCTACAAATGCTTCCAAAAAAGTTTGGTTCCTTAGTTTCCTTCCTTGGCTTCCCCCTACCAAGCTAAAATTTTAATTCTGAAAAAATTTAAACTTTTGAATTTGTTTGCCCCGTGCAAAATTTTAAAGTTATTGGTCAAAAAATCAAAAGTTAGGGTTTTCGGGAAATCGCGAAAGATACCTCGTCTCACATTTTCTTTAAATAAAAACCTTGTCTCGGGTTGCATATGTAGTAATTCAAAATTGAAAGCCCATGTTTAGCTGAGTTTTTGTAAGAAAAACAAACAGTTTCATAAAATTAGTGGAATGTACTTACTCTTGCATTTTTTTTTTTTTTTTAATTTTTTTATAGTTTTTAAAATTAAAAAAAAAAAAAAAAAAAAAAAAAAAAAAAAAAAAAAATTGTTAAAACACAGGGGGAGTTACAATGGGACAGTCTCAGTTTGGTAAAGTCAGTCTGTGTAACGTTATTCCATTGGGTCATTTGGGTCTTTATCAGGAAAATTCTTGGGTCAGTTGGGTCTAGGTCACGAAAACGTTTGGGTCATTTGGGTCTGGGTCACTAAATTTTAAAATTTTATGGGTCACCTTGGGTCTGGGTCAAATTTGCGTTTGGGTCGAGTGGGTCATGGGTCACAAAAAGTGACTCAATTTCCATCCCTGTGAAATATGTACAAACCTTCAACCCAAGGAAGGGAAAAGGAGGGAATTCCCCCCAAAAGATTGATTATATTGGCAGGCGGTGCAAGCAGTTATAAGGATCACAAAAATAAACCGCCGACCAATACGACTCCCAAAACTAAGACTGAAGAGGTTGCGCGCTCAAAAATGAAAGAAAGACGTATTAGCTATTTCCTGCCTTGGACATTACAGAAAAGTAGAATTTAGATTGATTTTTCATAATATTAGCACCCACTTTTGAATATTTTAGAGTGAAATCAAGGAAATATTTTACAATGCATTAAGTACTATTTGTATAAGTTGTCGGCTTCCGTTTTAAAGCAGTTACGGATTTGAACTAAAAACTTGTTGTTTATATTACTACACCATTTATAGGTGTCATTTGACAGATTTTTTCATCAGACCAGTTTCCTCAGACTGCTAATCCACTGGCATAGAGCATCTGAAGGACTGAAAAATATGATCCTGTCAACTGTAATGTGCTAATCGTATTGTGCTTGGAACCTGTGACTTGTTAAAAAGCTTAGTTCACTGTGGTGTTAACGTTTAATCTGATTCTGGCACAATATCATTAAATCTTGTTCATTTGAAAGCTTTCTGGCAATACAATGGCAATACCATGCAATACAAGTAAAAATAGCAGTATTATCGAAACTGTAGATGACGTAATTTAATATGCTGCAATTTTACCATTTACACTGTCGAAGGGTTAGCTCAGATTTTTGGAAATTTGGTGATTATTTTCGTAATTTGGCGTACGAAATTTTTTCATCGAAGAGTACTGTTTACCAGTCGTATTAGCATTTTCTGACTTGTTTATGGGGATGGGTCAATTTATCACTGGTGTACGCAGAAATTTTCTGATCTATAACAGAACAGCAAATGACCTGGTCTTCAAATGCGACTGCGTAATGGAACCTCAGGTCTGCTTTATACTCCTGGGTGGATTTTGCGTATCCACTTCGCTTTTGCTTATTTCATGTGATAGACTGGTAGCGTGTGCCAGTATTACTGCCTACTAGAGATGAGCACGGGCCGGATTTTTTCGGCCCGACCCGCTCTAAAATTTTGCTCGGCCCGGCCCGGCACGGCCCGCTGGCAAAAGTTTTCGGCCCGCCCGGCCCGCTGGCAAAATTTTTCGGCCCGGCCCGGCCCGGCCCGCTCCAAGATTCGGCCCGGCCCGGCCCGCAAAAAGGCAAATTCCAAAATTTTACTAACAATATTATGTCATAGGCTCCAATGCAATGTGGAAACGCTAAAATATGCTACAAAATTTAAATTTTGCTGTAAAATAGTCAGAATGAGTAGATATTTAACTAATTTTAGCGATTTTAGAACATTTTCTATAGTCGAGCCGGCCCGTTTCGGCCCGCAACGGCCCGCAGTTAAAAAATTTTCTCGGCCCGGCCCGGCCCGGCCCGGCCCGCTAACAAATGGATGTCGGCCCGGCCCCGCCCGGCCGCGGGCTGGCCGGGCCGATGGGCCGAAATGCTCATCTCTACTGCCTACTCCAAGCTCTCAACAAAGAAGATATCGTGTGCGAGTTCTGTTCCCATGTTAATTAATGCATTAATAATAATAGTATCCTATGTTACCACCTATCTGAGATCGCCACAAGAACCGAAACTATCGAAGTTGTGCTTTGGTTCCTGGGCATTTACTGCTGCCATAAATAAACTGCGACGTAATTACCGGGTCACTCTGAGTATAGCTTAAGCGTCGTTGTTTATGGAGTGGCATTAGCTTTACTTCAGAAAAGCGGGACAGCTACCAGAAACTCTTCGAAAAAACAAAGAACGCCAGTTGAAGGTTACTCGAATGTTGAAGCTTGTGACTGCTTGTACCTTTGCCATGCAAACTTTGCCCTTTTTAGTCATTGCATCCGTGAGTGGACCAGTGTCGAAAGAATCTGATTTCACACTGGGAACACTTTCGTGGATACTGGTGAACGCCAACTCGGCTAACAATATTATTATTGTCGCTGTGAAAAATAAGGAGTTCAGAGTTGGATTCTTGTCACTACTGCAAAGGCTTCGCAACAATGTGATACATCCAAACATTGAAATGCTTTAATATTCTGACAATGCTAACAAGTGAAATTCTATTTGATATTCTGTATGCACTTCTGTATTGATTTAATTTATTATTAGTATATATCATTATAGTTTTACCATTCGACAATTGGGTTCCTCTGAAAATTGGCTGCTCTACAATAACTTTTCTGATATAAATCGCTAAAATGATTTGAACAGATGAATATTATCAGTCACGTTGACTGTCTACAGTCAGTGCAGACTTCAGTGCGCACCTAGTGCAAACGGAATGCAAATGGAGTGCATATGTGTCATGGGTGTTACTTAGCAAATGGGTCCATAAAATCATTACACTGTTTACTTTTACGTTTAGCACTGCATTCCCAAAAGAACAATGGAGCTACCTATGACAGCGACCGTGTTAGACTGTACTCGTGGCTAACGTTGCTTTAAGTATCAGAACAAACCTTTTACTTTTTGTACACAAACTATATAAAATATTACTCAAATCAGTTCCAGTAATTTAGGTAATCGATGTAGTTCTGTGAGAATGTGAATTGATTTCAAATTCGTCTTGCCCCGGCCCAGCCCCGCAGCCTGGAGGCTCCGACCTGGCCCCTTCTTTTGTAACAACTTGATGGTTTCGAAAACAGAAGGCACCATAACCGGAACCCTTCAGTAAAATAAGAGGTAACTTTTGTTTCAGAGACCATGAAGGCAGTTTTCATCCTTTCTCTAATTGCTGTAGTTGAGGTGGACAGTGCAAAAGATATGACGAATGAGTGCCTTAATGAAGCTAAAGCCGGTAAAGGCTGTGCCACCTTTGAAACTTGTTGCACTGACCAATGCATTAAACTAGGCTATCAGCATGTAACGGAGAGCTGTAGCCAAGTTGGATCTGGGATCTCTGACGCCAGTTGTGTGTGTTCCGGCACTGCCACCCCAACAGCTTTCGGATTCTTCGCTGTGGTAAATACTGCTTGTTTAGAACAAAATCATAAATTCAGAATTTTAGACAAAAAAGATTTTAGACAAGTCTTCATTCAATGACATCTGCTTAAATCTTCCGTCAAGCATCTGTGCAAACTGTGGGATCAAACTACAAAGCATATTACCACATTTTATGGGGAGATGTGCGAATCGATTCTGGATGGATTTTCGAACCTACCTTAAGGGGGGATAAACTTTTGCCACAACTTTCTTGCATCGACTTCATTTTTTGCATGTGCGTGTGCGTGGTCAAAAATACTTGGTCGGTGGTTCTTTGCTGTTTCGTTCATGAAAACATCTACGCTTTGACACAATGAGAGAAGATGTATTGGATAATATACACGTAGCATTTTGCTGTAACCCTAACGGTTGGAGAGCAATGTTATCCCATACTTGAAGAATTTTCGAAATTTTTGGAAAATTTTGGCCGCCGAATCAAAAATTCATATCTGGTGCGACCCCGGAAGCTGAAATTTGGTGTGAGCATACATCCCATACGTCTACAAAATTATGATAAATATGAAGGAATTCTGCACAGGCATTATAGTTTTATTTTATTTGAAACATGAAAAAAGTGGCAAAACCCGCCAAAAAGCAAATTTTTGAAGATTGCCCAATATGCACAATATGCATATCAATCGATAGCTTTCGTGATTCCGAACTACTTTGCGTCGTGGTGCAATCGCGTATTTGTCATATACTTCAAGTTATTTTCGAAAAACTGAAACTGCATTGTTTGAAAGGACCACTGAATTGAAGGCTTCGACCTTCACTTTGCCTTACACAAATGTCTAGATTACGTTGTATTGGGTAGAATTCATTTATTTTCATGTAGTGTTTAAGGCCGGCCGGGGTTTCACCGGCCGGCTGCCGGCCGGCCCGGCCGAACCCATCGGCCGGCCGGCCGGCGGCCGGTGAGCCCGTAGGCCGGCCGGCGACCGGCCGGCCGGCCGGTTACCGGCCTAGAGCAGTTTGCAGTGCAGTTATAATAACTGCTAAGATATTTATTTTCGGATGTTATCTTAGAAAAATAGCACAGCATAGCATAAAAAATTAGCAAAATTAGATTTGGAGTCCATTTTAAACTTAGTTGCTCTATTTTGCAAATTTCTGATTGGTCATTTGTATCCCAGCCGGCGGCCGGCCGGCCGGCCGGTAGGCCGTTAGCCGGCCGGCCTCACCGGCCGCCGGCCGGCCGGCCGGAGAGCAAAAGTCGTCGGCCGGCGGCCGGCCGCCGGCCGGCTTCAGCCGGCCGGCCTCAAACACTATTTACATGTATTTCGTTGCTTATCAACTGTGTACGGTTGTTTTCTTTTCATGAGGGAGGCTGTGCAAACGCTACAAGAATGCACTTGACAGGAAAAAGTTGAGTTGGCATCAACGGACTAATCAAAGTATCAGCCATGCATCTATGACGGAAGCAGATTGAAATTCATGTACTTGCGGCCGGGACAGTAAGGCTACAAATTAGTACAATTTAGCCAAATCTGTCAGCGTTGTTAAGCTAGAACACCTTAAAATACTTTTTCAATTTGACCAAAATTGGCATTTTTTTCATGTTTCAAGTGGAATAAATGCCTGGGCAGAAATCCTACATATTTGGCACAGCTTGGTAGATCTTTGGGGTGCATGTTCACACCAGATTTCAACTTCGGGGGTCGCACCAGATTTGAATTTTTTAATTTGGCGGCCAAAATTTTCCACATTTTCGACAATTCTTCAACTTTAGGATAATATTGCTCTCTAACCATTCGGGTTACAGCAAAGCGAATGCCATGTGTATATTACTCAATATGTCTTCTCTGATTGTGCCAAAGCGTATGTGGTTTCACTGAACCAGACAGCAAAGAGAAGTTTTTAGTATTTATAGTGCATGTCACGAAAAGTGGGGAGTAGGACCAGTCCTCGGTTGCCTGGCGAGCTACTGAGAACCAGCCGAGAACCAACGACCAAGTATTTTTTCGTCCAAGCACATGGTGTATGTACATACATGCAAAAAATGAAACCGATCCAAGTTTGGGGCACCATCATTTTATTCACCCCCCCCCTTAATAGGTGGATAGTGTAGAAGCCTAAACTATTTTCCTGGAAGGAAAGCGTAGAAACTGTCATGTGCATTTTAGTATTTTAATGTTCGAGTAAAATACACTCAAACGTAGCACTTGGTGTCAAGGAAAAACTACCGCTAGTGATCAGGCGCACAGAAGCTGTTTGTGCAAAGCTACAGGGCCCTGTTGCACCAACTTTTAATCAGTAATCAGTAATCAGTAATCAGCAATCAGTAATCAGTAATCAGTAAGTTATTTTCCGTTGCACAAGCCTACTGATTACTGATTGCTGATTACTGATTACTGATTACATGAGAAATACACGTCTGCATATACGTTTACTGATTACTGATTAAATTAGAAATGGACGTCCATACATTTACTGATTACTGATTACGTAGGAAATATGGCTGATTGTGGCATATTGCTGGCCCAGAAACTCAACAGAAAAAAAGTACGGCTTGAATACAGCTTTACTATTACATTTTAGAAATTTATAGTTTATTTTTAATTTTTGTAGCTTATCCATTTTTATTGATTTTAGTGCTAACTGTACTTATTGGCTTACTAAGAGTGGAAAACTACTATAACATATATTTATAGCGGAAGTAGGAATATTTGCTAGTACTAAGTATTAATGAAAAAATTCACGAAATATGCCCCTAATTACTGAAAAATTAGACTGATTGTGCAATAATCATCGTAAAGGAGACTGATTAAATTTAGGCGAAAATAATCAGTAATCAGTAATCAGTAAAGAGTTTGGTGCAACAACTTACTGATTATTCACTGATTATTCACTGATTATTTACTGATTACTGATTACTGATTACTGATTGTAATCAGCAAAGTTGGTGCAACAGATTTTACTGATTACTGATTGCTGATTACTGATTAATCAGTAATCAGTGGTTGGTGCAACAGGGCCCTAGTTTGTGTAGTTTCTACAAAACATATCTATCTAAGATATATCCAAAAAATAACATAGGTATTTTATCTTACAATGCTCTGTTTTTGTCAATTTGATCAAGTTTATTTGTTTGTTTGTTTGTTTGTTTGCTTATTTTGTTTTCATTGTTTAAGCTGTCATTGGCCATGGCTACCTTGACTTGGAAGTAAATCAACAAAAACACGATGCCGTCCACTGCATTCTAGTGAATAAATCCAATTACCGTGCAATACAATTACGATCAGTTTATGTTTTATGATAGTGCGTTATATTTGTTGCACATTGCAAGAGCATGGCACAATCATTTTTGAATCACATGCAAATTAATGAATTACCGTGCAATACAATTACGATCAGTTTATGTTTTATGATAGTGCGTTATATTTGTTGCACATTGCAAGAGCATAGCACAATCACTGAACATTTTTGTGAACAAGTTTCCCTCTTTTGCTCAAGCAATAGCAAGCTTGAAGCCTTTATCAAATGCAGCCAGTCGGGTAGCCAGCTACTTGTGTACTCTTCTCAAAATCTGCTAATGCATAAATACTGGACTCCTTTAAAACAGTTTTAATCAGCGAAATTAGCAGGAGGGGACAATGACAGCATCAAATGTGTCGAACTTTTGGCTTAAGGGGGCAGGATTGGTGTTAGCGTAAAACAGCAATTGAAATTCAAAAGGTGCAAATGTTTTGTTTAGCCTTTCCGTCGGACTGCGATGAAAGTGAAAGAATATTGACGTGAATTACAATTAAAATTTTTATTTTACTCTATTTCAATCAAATTCTAAACAAGAAAACCCCTAAAAGGGGTATGGTTCTGCGAGTGAGCATGAACAATATACATAAAAATCCTAATAATTGAAGGAGGACTGGCAGAAGAAGCCGATATTTCAGCTCCGCTCCACGCTCCACTGCATACTGAATTTGAGGTGGTGATTGCTTTTGTACACATCAAATTTTAACTAATATTACCCATTCATTACTTGCAGTTAAGAAGCCATCTATATCTAAAACTTGGCAATGCAAGGAAAGTGAGTCTGTTTAAGGCGGTGATTACATCAATTTTAAACAATCATTACTCAACCATTATTCAGTCATTACTCATAGCAACTAAACAGATTCATAAATCTAAACGCAGCTGAACATTTTTGTGAACAAGTTTCCCTCTCTTGCTCAAGCAATAGCAAGCTTGAAATCTTTGTCAAATGCAGCCAGTCGGGTAGCCAGCTACTTGTGTACTCTTCTCAAAATCTGCTAATGCATAAATACTGGAATCCTTTAAAACCGTTTTATCAGCGAAATTAGCAGGAGAGGGCAATGAAAGCATCAAATGTGTCGAACTTTTGGCTTAAGGTGGCAGGATTACAGAAAACAAAGAAAATTGAAACAGTCAGATATACAAAATATACCACCGCCAATACTCAGTAGTCATTGACTGTATAATACAAAAATTTAAAGTTTTCAAATTGATAAGCATAAGTTCCTTTTACTAAAAGGGCCCCCCTGGGTTAAAAATAAGCTGCACCCAATACTATACCAATGTTGAAGATAGGCGAGGTTTCAATTGAGCAGTCGTGTACAGTTATCTATTTTGCGTGTAAATAGTTCCAAATTTTTAGATCTTTAGCACAACACAGGAACTGTAGCTTATGTTCAACATTGACACTAATTGAGGATTGCGTTTTTGTACAGAGCATGTGCATGTGCAAAAATGTATCACCAGCAATCCCCCCACTGCTGCTACTCTTGATTTCCCTCAATCTTCATTGTCGTGCCCTCTATGGTTGGATTGAAAAACGGAACAGGCAAAGTGCTAACAAGTAACCCCTAAAAGGGGCAATATTTCGCCCAAGATGACTTCGTCTCAACAAAACTGCAGTATAAGAGTTTTTCGGAACCGAACCGAACCAATTAGTGATATTACAACTTCTGTTTGACTTACAGATTACCAAAAAATGGACACATCGCTATTATGAAAGTCTGACGAAAAGGAATAGGAACATAGGAACATAGGAACATTTCTATGTGGTTTTTGGACATAAAACTTTTGTAATAGTCACAAACTAGGAGAGATACAAACTTTACTTCAAATCATTACATGAGCATCACGATCAGAAGCTGAAATGCTTAGTTTCAGATTCCACAGAAACCGATTTGGTCATTCTCAGGATTAAAGCATTAATTAAACTGTTCTGTGGATGACGTTGATTAAGCCTAAGTAACCGGGATCTATTTGTTATCTTGCAGCAGTTATCTGGCATTTGTTGCAATCAAAGAACAACATATGCTTAAAGGCGACACTTAATCACGAAGCGGACATTTAACAAGTGATGCAATAAGTTTAAGGCTGCCTCATTTGCATAATCTCCAAACATTCTTTCATTTTGTATTGCAGTCAAGGGGGCAACGTAATAACTTTGTTGAAGATGAAGAAATGTTTGTTGGGACCCCCTGTGAAAGTCCAATGGATTAGAAAAAATTAAAAATTTCATCCCGGATAAGAACCCACTGATTCTACAACCCTTTTTTTCCAAATCTTTAACTTTATAGCATTGTTTGATCATGGCCCCCTCTATCTAAAAAAAGGGAGCAGCTAGGTTTACGTGCTAAGCATAGGCACTGCTTTTAGTAATGGAAAAATTTCAGTTCAAAAGTGGGTGCACCCATTACAAATATTTCGCCTTCGGGGAAATAAAAATATGCAAATTAGTTTGTTGAAAGTTCTGTAGTAATCACATACATAGGTTAACACGGGAAGGTAGGGGGGGGGGACCTGGACAAGGTACAAGCCTTATCGCCGCCAGGGGCAAGGGGGTAAGGAAAAATTGGGCATGGGGTAAGCAGAAATGGCCGGAAAAAATAGGTATTCGCACCAAAATTCCAAAACATTTCCGGTGTCGCCGGAATTTTTTTACTAAAATTTCCTATTTTTTCCAAAAAATCTATCAAAGTTTTGAGATTTTTTCCAAAAATTGGAAATTTTCTTCAATTTCTTTAAAAATTTCGAGTTTATATTACTATTAGCGTTAATTTATGCTTGTGGTACAAGCCACCTCAGAATTTTCTTGGGACAAGCCCCCCAAGGATCCGACCCTATGTTAATGTATGATCACATAGGTTTTAAAACTATGGATTATAACTTTTGATTCTTTTTCTGAAACTTCAGTTTTTCAGTAACTTTATTATATGAGTTATGTCAGCGGTGTGACAGAAAGCGCAGCTCGTTCCGCCGTCCATCTGGAAGCAGCTAGACAGTATCTTCTGAGATACATATACTTTGAATCCTTACAGAATGAGCCCATGAGTACAAAACTCCTTTATGCAATAATTAGAAGAATATGCAGCCAGGCAGCCGTAATGTTTGTGGCCGGCCGGCCTGCAACCGGCCTGGTTACAAATCAACAATCAGAAATTTACAATTGAGGAAAACTAAGAACCCCAAATCTGGCTATGCTCAACGCTATGCTATGACAAAAGCAGCAGCTACGCCTAAACTATCCCAGTCTAAGTAACTCTAAGTAGCCACTAAGGTAACTCACTATAAAAAGCAATACTAAATGTCTAGATATTATACTTCTTATGTCAGGACAAATTAAAGTTTTGCTTGACGGCATACCTGGGCAGACTTTTACTCGGACGGGGGGGTGGAAATCCGGTGCGCCTTCCTAAAAATGGGTACTGTATGTTTTGTTGCGTAATTTGAGACCACAAGCTTTTATTTGAAAAGAAAAATTACACTGTGGATAGTCGATTGTCTACTTACAGTACGCTGTGGTCATTCAATTATTTAACCTAATGTCAGGATATTTTTTAGGAATTTTTTCGGGGGGAGCTTATCGCGGTATCTGGAGGCGTAGCTCCCAGTAGAAGATTTTTAAAAATATCAGGTTTGAAACAATTTTTCCAGCAACTTTTGCACAATGTCTCTTCTCGTTGAGGTTGAAGCTGAAATCTAAATGTGTCAGGCTTGCGTCAGGGCAATTTTTATTTGCGTCGCACAAAAACAATTGCTATATACGTCACGGACCCCCTGACGTAAAAACATGATTGAAAACCATGGAAACAAAGCGATGGTCTGAGGGCGGAAGTCCTCAGCTAAAAGCTAAAGCTTTTTAAAATGAAAGACTTGAAACCTTTTTTCAGAGCACTTTAACAAACATTTTCTACCTTTTCCCTGTGCATTTTGTTGTGTAAATTTGTTTTTCATTGTGCAAACTAAATTTTTTGTGAAAATAATCAATGTTTGACACAAAAGCCCTAAAGTCCAAAGCGCGTAGATTACCGAAAACCGGTGCACCGGAATGCCAAATTCGGTGCGTCACAGGCCGAATCTGGTGCGTCGGTAAGCCAAATTCGGTGCGTCACATGCCAAATCTGGTGCGTCGGTAAGCCAAATTTGGTGCGTCACATGCCAAATCTGGTGCGTCGGTAAGCCAAATTCGGTGCGTCACAGGCCGAATCCGGTGCGCCGGTAAGGCAAATTTGGTGCGTCAGAGGACGAATCCGGTGCGTCGGTAAGGCTATTTCGGTGCGTCAGAGGCCGAATCCGGTGCGTCGGTAAGCCAAATTCGAGAGGACGAATCCGGTGCATCGGTAAGCCAAATTCGGTGCGTCAGTGGCCACATCCGAAGCGCAGATAGGTCAAATCAGTTGCTTGCATGCTAACAAATTTGGTGTGTAGACAAGTCAAAACTGTGTGGAGATTGCAGAAACTAATTTGTGGCAACAGATGGGTAAATAAGTTAAATTTTTCTTCGCGTCCAAATCTTCAAAGATCATGTAGGTATCATTTTGGTGCGTCAATTCTTCCAAAAAATCACATAGGTATCATTTGCGTGCGTATGTGGGACCTGGGGTGGCCACCCCCCGTCCACCCCCCCCCCCCCCCATTGCCCAGGTATGCTTGACGGCAATAATCAAAATACTCTCGGGCTTTTGACCTTTGAAAGTATATCCACATTTTAGCGTCGAATTTAGTATAATAATCAACACTCTTCATCAGCATCTTCTTGCTCTAGCGCCTACAGTACTAGGACAAAAACTGGATATGCGTCAAGGAGGCCTATGGTTTGGAAGCTTGTGCTTCACATTTACACAAAAACTGTAAAACAGCCTGATTTTAGACTTAGCACTTAGCAGTCATAATAGCTGCACTGCAAACTGCTTCAGCTCGGTAGCCGAGCCGGCCGGTTAAGGCATGGGGCCTCAACCACTAGGCCCTCGACAATATACTATTCTTGCAACGAGTATTCTCGCAACGTTGCTGCAACCAGTAAAGTTAAATGACTTGAACATTTTGAAGTTGCCAATATTCTTCCCTTCCTCGTTTTGTGAGGCGATATCGGTGCAGCTGGCAGCTCTTCATGGCCGATGTTATCACCGACTATACCCCATGTTAAGTCGCTACCCGAGTTTACTTGGCTGTCTTTAGCAAACGAATTTAACCAGGTTAGTGACTTAAACCGGGGGAGGACGTATATATCATTAGCCCCAGATTGCGGAAAAATTCCCCTCAGATGAAGACTGTTTCAAGTTTTTCCTCCTGCTGGAGCAGGAATGTATAAAATGGAAATTCGTATGTTTAGCGTAGTATTAGTCATTTCTCCATTCAGAAGCCCTGTCTTCAACACAGAGCTAGCGTAGATCAGATTTTTTGGCATTCGGATGACGCAAATTAAGTTTTAGACCCTATTTAAGCAGTAGAACTGAGAGCCATCACGCAGTCTTCGGCATGCATCATTTGCAATATAAGTAGTTAGTTAAATTGATCAAGTTATGAAGTTTTGAAGATGACTGCGGTTAACGTCACCACCACCATAAGCATGCGTATCTACCAACTGAGGTTGTATCTCTTTAGTTCAACCCCGGTAACTCTGAGCATTCTGGTCAGTTCAACAGCGATGAGCATGAAAGGTGGGAATATTTTACACCATGCTACAAGTTACTGCCGTCACTTGATATAAACTAGCTTCAGAATGCAAAAGCAAATGTACATTGTTTCAGTTTAGGAATTTCATGATGACAGATGCATTTCAGGATTGATCTTACTCAGCACTCAGCAGATTACTGTGATTTTACCAGTAGAATTATTCAGACTTTGAAATTTTATAACCTTTGTTACATTCGAAAACAACTAACCATCTCAACCACACTCCATATACTTGGTGTTGAGTAATCGTTATCTCACTTTAACAGCAACAATCACCAAATCAAATTGTTTCAACATTTATGCTTTTAGTTTTCGATTAAACTTAAACAATGGCCTAACATTCATACATCAAAATGGACAAAGCGATAGCAGATTATCTGAAACCTTTTAAATCCGGGCAACTCTTTCCCAGTAGCTTTGTACTAATATTTTGCTTGCTGTACACATCTCTGTATCTGTACACATATCTGTACACATTCATGCCCTTTTAAATTTAAATTTGCTTTTCTATGGTTTATTTATTTATTTATTTATTTATTTATTTATAAATTTGATGGGTCTTGTCTCGTTTACCCCCCCCCCCCCAGTACTCAAAATCCTTAAAACTTGACCAAATGAGCTAAAATTTGGTGTGGCTATGTTTTCGACCACGCTGAGTTCAAATATCGCAAAATTTTTCGATTTCGCGAAATTCGAAATTTTTCGATCTCTATGGGGGGACCAAGGGAAACCGAAAAATTTTTTGTCTTTGATTTTGCTGAAAAGATGTATATAGGGGTTTTCAGGGTCGTAGAACACGAATCTGAAGTCCGTTTTTCGATTCAGCTTTCCGTTCGCTCAGTATAAGCTAAAGCTTTAAGCTTAAGATGCAAGCTTATGCTGAGCTAACGAAAAGCAGAATCGAAAAACGGACTTCAGATTCGTGTTCTACGAAACCGAAAACCCTATATACATCTTTTCAGCAAAATCGAAGACAAAAAAGTTTTCGGTTTCCCTTGGTCCCCCATTAGAAATCGAGAAATTTCGAATTTCGCGAAATCGAAAAATTTTGCGATATTTGAACTCAACGTGGTCGAAAACATACCCACACCAAATTTTAGCTCATTTGGTCAAGTTTTAAGGATTTTGAGTACTGGGGGGGGGGGGGTAAACGAGACAAGACCCAATTTGATTTATTGGCTGAGTTGAAACCTATAGAGTTGTAAGCGACTGCTTTTCGATACCTGCCCTGCCTCTGATACCCAGAGATAATATTTTTTCCAATTTCTCGTGGTACTATTCACTGTCTTGAAGCTGCACAAAAACGCTTTCAGTACTATAAAACTAAATGATAAAAGATCTGCACCACTTTAGCTAACTGATCCACAAAATGTGTCGTATAAGCAGGCAGGGGCGGCCCGGACGTATCCTGAAAGCAAGAGACTTCGAGAGTGAATTATAGACTCTCGTCCATAGATGGGGTTTTGCAGAGAAAGAAAGAAAAAAAATTACATAGAACGATGTTGGTGATTTCAGAAGTCAGATACAGAGCTTAAGTCGATCAGGTGAATTAATGGTGGACAGATCCACCATATTATCAGAAACTCCTCCTCTGCTTGTCAGCGTGTTTAATGTCGACAGAGTAGTTTGAATCATTATGCCTTTATTGATTAATTAATTGGATCTTTTCTTTAAAAACTAAAAACACCGAATTGACTGGAAGAAACGTCGCTTAAGTAAAAATTGATAGGTCATTCAAGGTGCTGGTATTACTTTATGCGATAATTTGGAAACTTTGTAACTTTCGTAATTTTAGGAGTTGGAAAAAAGAATTACCGGAAAACTATCATACATAGTTTTAGAATTTATTGCGAGTTCCACATTTGGTAGGCAAACAGCTTCCTTTTGGACATGTAAACCAGCTAAATAGTAGGCATGGGCACGGGTCTAGAAATTTGGACCTGGGTTTCCGGTACCACCCGAAGCCCTATGTTGGGTAATTGCGGCACTTACGGGTATCCGAGAAATTTGTAACCGCATTCGGGGTTGGCCTTTTTAAAATTCAATAGTATTCAGAAGTCTTTATTAAATTCCACTTATTAGCGTTTCCATCTTGCATTGAAGCCTTTGAAATAATATTCTTAGTAAAAGTTTCGAAATTTTCTTTCAGCGGGCCGGCCCGAATTTTGTCAGCATGCAGATTGCAGGCCTGACCGGGCCGGGCCAAAAAAATTTAGCCAGAGGGTTGGGCCGGGCAGGGCCGAAAAAATCCTGCCCGTGCTCATTTCTACCACTTTTTTGAGTTTCCTAGTTCCTACAACCGTTGTTGTTATTGTTAGCAAAATTTTAGAAATTTGCTTTTGGCGGGCAGGGCTGAATCTTGACAGCTTACGGGACGGTAGAAAAACTTTACCAGCCCAGGCGGTCCGGGTCGAGCAAAATTTTAGAGAGGCCCGGGCTGGGTCAGGCACCGTGTTCCGCCCCGTACTCATCCCTACTAACTTCAACTGCATATTTGTGAAGATTGGAACTGCACAAAAGGGAACGAGTTGACAAGAACTTCATAGAGATGGGAGTATTTCAACATTGGAATTGACCATACGGAATTAAATAAGAATCACTAAACTTTGAAAACCACATCATATACACTATAGATACCAGCTTCTTCTGACAGTTGGTTTAGTGAGTAACTTAGAGCTGTGGGCAAAATTCACTAATTTATGAGAGCATTTTGTTTGTATTTTGTGAATTTAAGTTTAAATTAATTCATAAACTTCCACATATTATATATTGTTCCAACGGAAAGTTTCACAAAAGAAGCAAAGCAAATTTAATATCTTCAAAAATAAAACTAAAAAAGAAGGTTATAAAATTTTTGAAAATACCAGGAACAATTCCATATATTACTTTGTTTTTTCAGTTGTAGAATCAGAATGTTTAGTGAAATTTTATACAACCTGAAAATGGTTATAAGAATGAAAAAATTTTCGGTTGTAAAAACATTTGATCAAAACATTTTTGCTCTGCTTGATCCAGTTTTATCCGGTTTTAACTGGATATCGGGTACTCGAAGCAGGACCCGGGTACCCGAAAATTTTCGGGCACCCAACTACCCGTGACTACAAATACGGTTGGCCGATCTTCAAACCGTGAATTTCAAAATTGGAGATTCGACCTTAAACCTTTCTTTGTGGTATGACATGGAGGACATGTACAACTCCACATCTTCTCGGATTTTATGCAGCAGTTTTATTGCTCTAAAACATCCAAAACATGCAGCAAATTTCGAAGCTTGAGTTTCAACTGGAAAAGTTTTAATTCAAACCGCCAGAATACTCCTGTGTATTATCAGGTTTAGAGAAAGTAACGTAAAGTAACGCATAACACTTTAAGCTGATTGAATGATTTCTTTTAATCCGACATTCTTCTGCCGTTAAAGCGTTTTTCTCGTTTGAATTTCTTCCAAAAACACGGTTTGCAAATTTCAATCAGCCAAA
The DNA here is from genome assembly GCA_030248195.1 of Trissonchulus latispiculum. Classification (NCBI taxonomy): domain Eukaryota; kingdom Metazoa; phylum Nematoda; class Enoplea; order Enoplida; family Ironidae; genus Trissonchulus; species Trissonchulus latispiculum. The sequence continues at coordinate 21,459 of JASAND010001717.1, forward strand.
TTTTCATAGAAACTTTAATCTTGATCTTCCTAATTAGCGGAAAACACGGCTAATTAAACAAGCAGATTAAACGGATTAAAATTAATCTAAATCAACAAATTTGATTAATTAATAACTAATGATAGGTAATTACTAGCAACAAAACAATTAACAGAAACAAGTATTATCGCCGTCACTGGAATTAGCACATCTTTGAAACCGAATGGTTTATGGGATCTTTTGCGCTTTTCCCCCCCCAGCCCTAACTTTTGATTTTTTTGACCAATAACTTTGAAATTTGGTGTGGGTGCATACTGGAGGCTGCTGAATTCAAAAATTCAAAAATTTTAAAATTTTAAAAATTTTTAAAAAATTTTAAATTTTTGTTTGGTAAGGGGGGACCAAGGGGAACCAAAAAATTTTTTGAAAAAAATTTTGATGAAAACTTGCATACAGGGGTTTTCTGGGGCGCTGAGCACGAATCTGAAGTCCGTTTTTCGATTCAGCTTTTCGTTAGCTCAGTATAAGCTTACATCTTAAGCTTACAACTTTAGCTTATACAGCAATACGTAACTGAACGAAGTACA
>JASAND010001719.1:0-128191 GCA_030248195.1 Trissonchulus latispiculum
CAAGTACCACCATTCTTTTGGTTAAAATTCCGAACTTCGAAATTTTGCACTAGGCGGGAGTTACCGTGCGTTTGTTTTTTTTCTCGGTTAATAACGCTTTTCGGAAGTGCTTATGTCAGCGCAGTGTTGGAACGATATGGGCATTTTGGTCCTATACAACTATTATATGTTGGTAGGCAGGGTCCTCCCATGCAACCTTTTTGGTCATTTTGGCACCTGGCCAATTTTGGCTCTGTGCCAAGGCCCCAAAGTCGGACTTTCGCTATTTTGGCACTTCGGTTGTGATCGACTTTTTTTCACAGGCTAGCAGCTAGATCGGTTTGGTTTATTTTGTTTGAATATTTCGGACTATGCGCGGAATGTAACGAGGGGGATTTTTTAATTTCGCTCTGTAGCTTTCAGGAGATGGGCCCAAACTTTGCATTTTTTCACCTGTTTTCACGAAAAGTTTCTAAGTCCCACTTTTACTTGAAATGGTCTAAAAGTCACTAAAAATGGCGTTTTTCGGCCTTGGGGTGGTACCCATATATAGTAAATCGGGGTCGCTGAAAACGATGAGCATACTGCTGAAGTCGGTGGATGTGACCCCTGACCCACAGCGCCCACCCACAGTGGGCCCGGTGTGGGTCAAAAATGAAAGTCTTCAAAAGTGGTCAAGTTTGGTATCAAATGAAAGCCCTTGGCGAGGCGATCAACTTTTGTCATTATGCCACCCACAAAAACTGGCCCCAGCGGCCTGTGGGTGGGTGGCCCACCCACAGTGGGTCCGGTGTGGGTCAAAAATGAAAGTCTTCAAAAGTGGTCAAGTTTGGTGTCCAATGAAAGCCCTTGGCGAGGCGATCAACTTTTGTCATTATGCCACCCACAAAAAGTGGCCCCAGCGGCCTGTGGGTGGGTGGCCCACCCACAGTGGGTCCGGTGTGGGTCAAAAATGAAAGTCTTCAAAAGTGGTCAAGTTTGGTGTCAAATGAAAGCCCTTGGCGAGGCGATCAACTTTTGTCATTATACCACCTCCAAAAAGTGGCACCACCGACCTGTGGGTGGGTACCCCACCCACAGTGGGTCCGGTGTGGGTCAAAAATGAAAGTCTTCAAATGTGGTCAAGTTTGGTATCAAATGAAAGCCCTTGGCGAGGCGATCAAGTTTTGTCATTATACCAGCCACAAAAAGTGGCTCCACCGACCTATGGGTGGGTGGCCGGCGTGGGTCAAAACTTAAAGTCTTCAAAAGTAGTCATGTTTGGTAAAAAATGAAAGCCCATTTGCCCTGCCTATTGCATTTTTCAAGCTCCTAATCTGCGTCAGCTCACTGCTGGAAAGGGAACCTTTAAAATGACAGAAGGACAAGTAATAAAAATGCTCCTCCGGAGCATGAAAAAGTAATATGGGTAGTTGTGAGGTTGTAAAATCAAGAGAGGACTAGTCTTTAAAATGCTTAATATGGGGCTAGGTTCAAAAAAGAAGAGGACTAGGTTGTGAGCGAATTAATATGTGCACAGCATCGCCGAGCAACCCATATTCGCGGGCTTACACGCTTCGTCATGGCGATTGCCATATACAAAGCAATTAATGTCAGTCAATAATTACAATTCCAGCAGTTATATATACGTAAACTATATAGTATATAATTTGGTTGTGCTGGACTACGACAAGCAACTAGAAAGAACCAATGCTATGATTGTAACGCTAACGGTTGAATAGAAATAGAAGATCGTCGGAGAGTGTCCTGATCCTGAAGTTATTGTTGAAACATATACTTTTCTTACAAATGGTTAAAACGCTCAGTAGATAAATATTAAGAGTTTATCGAAAGAAATGTTTGCTTCCACTAAAACCCGTTTATCATAGTCGTATGTTATTTACGTGCCGTAACTAAATCTGAACACTGGTACGTATAAAAATATATAACTTTTTCAGTCCGCGAATATGGGTTGCTCGGCGAAGCTGTGCCCATATTAATTCGCTCACAACCTAGTCCTCTTCTTTTTTTGAACCTAGCCCCATATTAAGCATTTTTAAGACTAGTCCTCTCTTGATTTTACAACCTCACAACTACCCATATTACTTTTTCATGCTCCGGAGGAGCATTTTTATTACTTGTTTGGTATTCGTGTTAGACGTATATGTATACACCTGTAATAGTTTAATTAATTGTACGTACATTATAATTAATCATTAACTAATAAATTTAACATTCATTGAACATACGTTCATGCGGCCATGATTACGGTACTGCCTGTGAGGACCATGTATTTTACTTACGACGAGGGATCACTTTTTGTGTTTGTACGGAGACGATTGATCGGCCATATTGCTGCTGTTTAGGAAGTGGGAGAGTGCTCGGACGGTGACAATCTGAGCGATGCTGGAAAGTCCTCCACAACGTCTAGTCAACACTTTTCCAGTCCTAACCCTGATCATGATGATGGTACGTATGTATATAAAAGGAAATTTATGTATTTATTATCGTAGGGGTCGCGGCAGCTACCCCTATAATATATACGTATGTGTGAAAAGTGGCTGGGGACTGGCTTGAGAAGTTGCGCAAAATCCAGATCCTGCGTAGATTTCATGTGCAAATTGTAGAGCACATCGAGTTTAGTATGCCTGGGAAGCTTCAGCCCGTTAAACTTTATCGTTATCACTAAACGTTATCACTTACCGTTAAAAAGTTGCGCCCCGGACCGGTTATGGCGGCGATGTTTTTTTTCCGGTTTATCCTATTTGATGGTTGTATTACATAATGTTCGCCGCTTTCACGTGAACTGCAGCGGTGGGCCAACCTAAAGGGCTATATATGGGGTCTAGTAGTACCCTCTAAAGAATTTAAGAATCTCAAGTTTTTTGCGCCTTAGCTGCGCCGCAGTGGTGCCGCAAAGTCCGCTCAGAGCGAAAAGTGACCATTTTTGTGGTCGTCGCTCAGGTCGAACGTTACGAGCAGAAGCTAATTTCTTTTTATATTCAGAAATTACATGTATTGAACAAACTAACGGTCCAGGTTGCGTTTCTCTATCACTTCCCTAGCGACCACAATGGCCCGTCAGAAATGGCGAAAATTCGAAAAATGAAAAATCGAAATTTCTCGCTATCTATTCAACTTTGAAAGCTCAAATCTTCCATACAATGGTTTTCTGGCACGGAGAATCGATTCCCGCAGACAGTTTTACCGTCAGACCCACCCATCTTGCTCATTCCTAGAATCCGTTTTGCCGTCCGACGTACCTGTTTTGCTGGGTTGGTTCTAGTTTGCCGTTTGAAGGGTCAGTGGGCTGGGGGTCAAGTGGTCGAAAATAAAATTTTACAAAAATGGTCAAATTTGGTATCAAATGAAAGCCCTAAGTGAGCTGAGCAATTTTTGTCACAGAACTGCGTACCCAAAGTGGCTGTAGAGTGCTGTGTTGGAGTGGGGTGGTGACTTAGGCGATTTTGTGTCAAAAATAGATCAAAAACTGAAGAACTTCGCGATGGAACCATCCACCAAAAGTTGCTGTGTCGGATTTATGCCTTTATTCCACGGAAACTACCTTGCAATTTTGAAATTGCATGGAGTTTCCGTGCAATTTTAAAATTGCACGGGCGAAACCGTGCAATATATATTGAAATACAAAATTTCAAGCCTCTGGTTTTAATTTGTTTGTATAAATGTTAACTCTGAACACGAAAATTTGCACCATATGCGCATTTAGCAAATTAATTTACGTTAACAAGTCTTAACTTTTGGTTAAAAGTTGGGTAAGTGTTCCTGCTATTTACTATTTACAACAAAAATCAACATCAATATGAAAATCCGAATCATAGTACCTATGTAAAACATTAGTGTCAAGTATGATAATTTGATTTTGTATGCTTTCTGACTGAAACTACAATGACTGAGAAATCATATTCGAATCTTCGATAAATTATTTCGAAAAACTTGTAACAGATTTGACACATGTAAGTCCAGAGTTGGAAGTGGACATTTAAAATTAGACCAAAATGGTTCCAACATTTTAACATTTTTGGAGGACTTGTTAATTTTTAAAAACGGAACAAAATCTTCAATGATTTTAAAATGTTGGTTAATTTTATTAAAAGATTGGATCAGAAAAGAAACTAAAAATCCTGGCAAATTAATGAAATTTTAGTGTGAAAGCTTCATACAGAACGAATTGTATATACCGAAAGATTCTAATTATATACTTGTAAATCTTTAACTATGATTAAAATATTTCAGAAACTCCATGCATTAAATCCATTAAATGAAACTCCATGCAATTTCAAAATTGCACGGCAGTTTCCGTGCAATTTTAAAATTGCACGATAAGACCATGCAATTTCAAAATTGCACGGAAACATCGTGCAATTTCAAAATTGCACACTTTTCAATATTGCACGTAACATATATAAGCGTAACAACGTATCGGTTTGCGGTAGGTTCGGGCTCAAACCAGCTAATTAATTATTGCTTAATCTACCCTTAGCTGTCCCTTATTGGACGGTAAATTTGTGTGTATCACCGTTTTCGTGCTAAGGCATTATAATAGGAGTTCGTGTAGGGAGTATATATATATTATGTCCCTACTTTAATGGAGCGTCCCTGCCCACTGTCCGCCGATGTGTGTAGTCATTGAAGATGATGCTTCTTGTGTCCCTGAAGCTACGTATGTATGATACAGGTAAATTGTTTACTGATACTTTGTCGCCACACTTTTCATTTTTTTATTTTACCATTTCTACTGCATTTTTGTTGTGTCGTGATTTCAGAGAAACGCACAGCTGGTAGACGGCGTCGTCTACTTGCCGACAGTAGTCACAGGGATCCATCATCCTCTGGGCTGGCCCCTGGCACTGTGCCCCCCAGAACACCTGGCGGCGGCAGCGGGTCGCGTCATCTGGCCTACCCACTCTCTGAACGACAACAGATGGCCCTGTTAATGCAGATGACAGCACCGGATTCAACGGCGGCTGGTAAGGGAAAAACAAAAAAGGGCAGATTGGTTTGCTCTGTGCTATTTTTGGAGTACTGGCTTAGTTCTAACTGGGAGGCCCGTCATTCGAGGTGTCCTCCTCTATAAATTTCGTCCGCCCCCCGTGACATGAATAATTGCCAAATTTTACTACTTAATTTTTTGTCGGATTTTTAGAGATATTTCCGCAATTTTATCTTTAAAACACCTGAAACTATTTTTAGCCATTTTAGTGATTTTTAGTAATTTTACACGAAAAACCTATGAATTCTAAAAAGTGTTTCTTAAATATGCCCCTCCAGTTTGGGTGAACCCCCATCGAGCTGTTTTGGAGCCCCTCCTTCTAAATTTTGGCCTAGAAGTAAGTCAGGGAGTGTATCATACAAATGCTACCTTTTTTGCTTTGACTACATACGTACTATCAGTCTTGTGATGAGTTTTGTTTTAAATTTTCTGCCAATAATGATCGAGCGCTTCTTATTTCCCTGATTTTGTCATTATTTTGTTCTAACGTTCGCTTCTGTGCCATATTGCTGGGCTTATTCTAGTGGGAGCTGGGGGGGGCCATAAACACCCTCTTCCCCCCTCCCAGAAAGGCCCCCCCCCCCCAGAAATCGCCCCCCCCAAAAGTGGGTGCCGTTTTTGGTACCAACGCCCAGTAGGCCAATTTTCTTCCTTGTTTTTGTCATCATTTTGGTCTAACGTTCGCTTCAATGCCATATTGTACAAAAATGGTCCTTTTTCGCTAATGTTATGTTAGTATAGCCATTTTTTCCTCCGTTTTCCCTTCATTTATTTTGATTCTAATTATGGTATTTCTCATATTTTTATTGCAAAATACATTTTTCTTTCTTTTTCTTTAAGATTCTCCAAAGTCACCAGGTCAGCCACTGTCTGCCCAGAAATCCAAGGGAAAGCTACCGCGGGTCCACAAACGAAATCAGCGCGGTGAAACGCCGCTCCATCTGGCAGCCATCCGTGGAGACTATCGCCTCTGCCGTCAGCTGATACGAGAAGGAGCCGATGTCAATTGTGTGGATTATGCCGGTTGGTATTTTCATGAAAATCTAAATTCGTGTAATTATATTTTTAGATTTTTTGAAAAATGTGGAATACATATCCCAATCAATTCTTGTGAGTTATTTCCTGTACGTGCTTTACTTATTGTCTTTGTGGTTTTAGAGTGGGTGCTGCTGCTGTTTTTAGTTTTTAGATTAACTACTATATTTCAATTTATGTTTATTTTTGGCGTGTTTGGCACGGGATTTTTCGTCCTTGACATTTTTTGATGTTTATGTTTTAGGATGGACAGCATTGCATGAAGCCTGCAATCATGGTCACTATTCAACGGCTAAGATTCTCATTAAGCACGGCGCCAATGTCAATGTCTGCAGCGCTGACAATGATACGCCGTTGCATGATGCGGCTGAAGCAAATCATAAAAAGGTACTTTATGTATGACAGAATTTGATTCATTAATAAAGTTTGCCAGAATAATTTGTTACGTATATATCAACAAATTATATTATGTAGCAGGCCTGTGCCTGGAAGTCAATTTTGGGAGAAGTTGATTACCTGCTGAGGCTGGAGAAATTATTCAGCATTTTTGTGATTTTGACATGGATTTTGGACAGCCGCAGGAACATTTAATGTTGCCTGGTTTAAAGTTGTTCTAAAATAAATTCATAATAACAGTTCCTTTTGTTTCAGCTAATTCGCCTACTGCTAGCCCATGGCGCCGACACGTCCATGACCAATAACTGTGGTGAGAAGGCGGAGGACGTTGCCACGGAGGATGACGTCATCGACCTCCTGCGTCACGGTCTCCCCAAACAGTCCGACCATGTGGCGGCCACCAGTGGCTCCAGTGCGGCTCTGCTTCACCTGGCCGGCTCTGCTGCGGCTGCTGACCATCTGGGTGGCTCAGGTAACTTTGGCTTACTTTGTAATGGATCACTGAAAGGGGGGGGTCCATTTTTGGGTCATTTTTTCGACTTTCTCCGATCTCGCTGATTTTTACACATTTTATTGTTCAAACGGTATATTTTAAAGAGTTTTAAAAATAAAGTCGTAAGTCTTACGGTTGTCGCGTAGTTTCGCCTCAAAGTTTAAATTTCATGTGTTAAGCATAGGCGGTGGGAAAAGTTGTCATTTTTCGCGTACGCTAAAAAAACCCCGACAAACATTGATGATTCTGAACAAATTTTACATTAGAATAACGCTGAAATGTTAAACTGCGGGATCTTGAAATTAGAATTTTAATTTAGGCCTTTAAAATTTTTGAAGGATTAAAATCTAACACGATTTTAGCATCATGTTAAATTCTAATCCAAAATTAATTAAAAATTTTAAAGGCCTAAATTAAATTTCTAATTCCAAGAAACCACAGTTTAACATTTTAGCGTTATTTTAATGTAAAATTTGTCCAGATTCATCAATGTTTGTCGGGGGAATTTTTTGGCGCACGCGAAAAATGTCAACTTTTTCCACTGCCTATGTTTAACACATGAAACCTCAACTTTGAAGTGAAATTGCTCGACAACCGTAAGACTTACGACTTCAATTTTAAAAACTCGTTAAAATATACCACTTGGACAATAAAATATGTATGTAAAAATCAGCGAGATTGGAGAAAATCGAAAAAATGACCCAAAATGGACCCCCCCTTTAAATCGCTTTAAATTAGCTATTGAAAGAATAAGCTTAGACCTCAGAATGAACTTAATACTGATAACTTGTACTAGTAACGTTGTATCTTTAGTGCTATCTACTGAAAAATAAAATGTGATAATTTTGTTGGTAGAGGAACGTCGGTTCGTGTTGGATGTTTACTATAAAGTAATCATTGTCGCCGCTTTATGAGTAGTAAAATGTACCCTTTTTCTTCTTTAGGATCAGGGACGCCTGGATCCAGCCCCGGCTACAGCCTGGCTGCCCTCAGTGATTGTGACTCGGAGGCTGACGCGCACCGGTCTATCACTGTTGCTGGTAAGGGAAAAAGAGAAAAGCACTGGTTAGGGTAGTTTTGGGGTCGAGGGGAGGCTTCGATATCTTTCAATTTGCACAATTTTTGACTAACAGACTTTTCTTGCTAGTTCTACTATTGGCGGGGCGAGCCACTTTGTGGCTGAGCTGCTTTGTTGGTTCGTGTGGCTTCGTTGAGTTTGTTCAGTGCCGCACATTTTTAGTCCTTTTGGACCTTTGAACGAAGCCAAGTGTTGTTGTCAGAATTATACTTTGAATTCTCTGCATTTCTTATCGCGACATAACGACACAAGTAAAGAATTAAATGTTTAAATGTCACGGCCAAAGCGTTTCCATGAGTGTAGCAACATTGATTTTTGATTGTTCAATGATTTAACTAGGATTTAAACTGATTTAAAAGCTGACAATATGGATTTTTATTTGGATCACTTGTTTAACTAAATCCTAGATGTCTGTTGTTTTGTTTTCAGACGTCACTTCTCCCCTGGCTCAGGATCATCCCTCTCGTCTGAGCGGTCCGTCAGGGTCAAATCGTCCGTCAACTTCGAGCGATCGACGAAATTCCTCAGGAACCGGTACCGGCGAACTGGAGCCCTCCAAGGAGGGCAACTCTGTAGGAAGCGGTCATCGCGGCGGCGATGATTCCAAACAACCTCTCCCTCCCCGCAAATCCCTGCCTACGACAGAATCTTCTGTCTCGCATAAGTCGTCCAAAAGACCAGAAAAACGTCCGCCCGGCGAGTTGGGCAGTTCCGCCTCGACCGGGACCAGCTTTGACCCCGTCGAGAAGAAGGGTTCCAAGAAACGGCATCATAAGATTACCCTGGATGGGAGTGGAGCCTTCATTCCTGAAGGGTCCACTGGTCGTGACACGACCGGAGAAATGCGAGATGGAAAGAGCAAATCATGGCTGTCGGAGCACTCTGAGCGACACCATTCGGCTAAATCGAGTGCCGGCGACTCCGGGGAAACGAAGTCACGTGATGGTGGTAAAAGCGACCGATCCGAACACCACCATGGTCACCCTGTCGGTGAAAAGTCGACCGGCCGGAGCTCATCCGAGCTTCCGGCTGATGCTGGCACTAAACCGGATAAACCGGAAAAGTCTGAAAAATCCCGGGAATCTCGAGAATCCCGGGATTCCGGTTCGTCCTCTGAAAAGCCCACAAAGCAGATCATTTCCAGTGTGACCAGAACCCTACTGTTGGAGGATACGCCGAGTGATGTGAAAAGTGTCACTGTGAAAACCTGCGGGACTGTGGATGCCAAAACGGGCCAGGTTAAGATTGTCAACAAAATGCCCACCATTCGACCAACGGGTCTGCCGTTTTCGCTGCCTGAAGCCCCGCCGGTGCGCGCCTCTGCGCACCATCATCATCATCATAGGGATCGATCCCTAACTGCTACCGGTAGCGGTAGCTCTGGTAGCGTCAAACCGGCCACTGTTGGAGGGGCTAAGACTTCTTCCAGTTCCTCTACAAAGGAGAGTCATGAACGTGACCGGTCCTCCTCCACTTCAGCCTCTGAATCGGATCTGCCGGCTGGGAGCGGCGTTCGACCGAAGTCTGCTTCGATCAGTGCTGCAGCAGCTAGTGGCGCCACGACCGCACCTTCCCCGGCTCAAACAGGCACTGGCGCAGGCACGGGCACCACCAGTCATCATACGGATTTTGCCAAAAAGTTGCTGTCCGGTGATGTGTCTGTGTCTGTGAAGGTGAAGCACGGCGCAGCACAGACTCAGCAGCCACAGCACTCGCCGATTGCTGAGACGACTAGGCCGTCCGGCAATCGACCAGCACCTCCGGCGGCTTCCAGTGGCACCGATGCGGTCGTCCCAACCGTCCCGCACCCTAGTGCAACCAGCAGTGGAACTTCGACTGGTTCTGGGGGAAGAACTCCGCCTACGTCTTCTTCCGCTACGACTACTACTTCTGCTGCTTCGTCCTCTGGCATCACTCCTGTGTCGACGTTAGCGCTTCATCAAAGCGGTTCTACTACTTTGGCGTCAAAAAGCGCTCAGGAACCACCCACTCTCACTAAACCATCCAAAATCTCACTCTCTCACACTGCAGTGACGCTAACAGCGAAATCTACAAAGGCAGGATCTGCCAAATCCACTGTAGCCGCTCCTCAGCCCAAACCCTCTACTCCCGCTACTGCTGTTTCCGCCCCGCCACCGCCTGCGACGACAAAACCGATGCCAGCTGCTACAGAGCCACCTTCCGTCGCCAAACCCACAGCTACTGGCCCGCCAGTTGCGATGTCGGCTGGACGAGATCCGCTCCCTGTGGGAGGTCCTTCTGAGGAACCGTCTGCGGGCACCAGTAGTCGGACCACGGCTACTCCTGGGCTAGGTCAACAGCCATCTTCCGCATTTCCGGCCAAGAAATCCCTCCCGGAAAAACGAAAGTCTAGTCTTCTGATTTCGGCAGATAAGACGACTACCGCTGGTGGAGGTAAGACGGGTGATGATTCAGGTACTGCTTCTTCGTTGCCCCCTCCACCGAAGAAGCCCCTCCTATCCTTTAAGGCTCGACTGGAGGGCTGTGCTGTGTCTGCGGAGGGCAAACGACGTGGGGGCCCGGGGGCTAAGTCTAAGGCGGGTTCGGCTAAACGTCGCCGACCGGCGGACGTTTATGAGTTTCACAGTTCAGACTCTGACGAGGATGCCCTGCTGCCGCCACATTCCAGTCAGCCGCCCTCAAAATTTGGTGGTAGCGGTACTTCGTCGTCGAGTTTTCATTCTGATGGCGCTAAAGGCTCGATGTCTGCTTCTTCCGGCGGAGCTGGTCTAAAGTCGGCAGCGATGAAACCGGAACGAAAAAATGTGTCCTCCAAACTCCTACTATCGGCGAAAAAGGTCACTTCGCTATCGCGGTTGGTTAGCCAGGCCAAAGAGCAGAAGGAGTTGGCATCAAAATCGGGCGTCAAACTGGCTGAACAGGCAAAAGCGGCTGACTCAGCCGCCGCGGGTAGGGGTACCATTTTTTCAGGATCCAAACAACCCCCCAAAGACCCGTTCGTAGGCTCAGAGTCGAGTAAAAAATTGGTGGAAAAATCGGGCGTTGCCGGTGGGGATCCGACCGGGCCAAGACGATCTAGCCTTCTATCGTCCAGCAAGCTTGGAAGCGAGATGCCGGTGGTTCATGTCAGTACAGATGGTCAAACCAAAGCAACCGCGAAGTACGAAGAATCCCACGGGGGTGGAAATTCTAAGCTAATGGTAAGCTCTGATGGAAAAGAGTCTAAGATGTCGGCAGCTACGATTAAGGGTGACCCCTCAGCCCTCGTCTCTTCAACCGGATCAAAATCTAAGCTAGGCTCTTCTTCTTCTTCGTATGCTTCTGCTGCTCAACCGCTTAAGATTGAGTCAGATCTGCCTTTAAGCCAACCTTCGCCGTCGGAAGAGGCCAGCCCCACTGATAGCTGTCAGTCAGCGGCCAGTGAAGCACCCAAAGTCCCGCCCCTCAAAATAGTCTTTCCCGGTCTGACCCGTCTGTCAGTGGACCATAAAGGCGATCATCATCATCATCACGGTTCCACGGGAAAAGTAGTGAGTGGCAGCGCTCACCAGACCTCCAAATCTGGTTCAGCTGGCGCTGCCGCCCTACCCTATGTGATCTCGTCTCGAGCCACCACGCCAGAGCGTGGCTCGGATCCTGCCAATCAGAATCCGCAACAGCCAGGTCTGGATGACAGTATGTCGCCGGAATTCTACTCCGGTTCCGGTTTCACTGCGGGTCGACGTCAAACGACAGCGCTCAGCTCCCCGCTGAGCAGCCGCGAACAGAGTCCAGCCCTATCATCGACGAGCGCTGCTGACGCAAAGCCTGGAACCGGCTCAGGGCAGCAGCGCGTCACTCGCAGTCGGGTTCGCCTCCATGGCGCCCAGCTGCAGAGCGAAGTGCTGGAAGCCGTACCCTACTGGCCGCCTACCAAAAGGGACGATGATTTGTCCCAGTCTTCAACGGCGGCTGGCGGCAGCGCCACGGCTGCGCCTGTCAGCGCCTCCTGTGTGCCGCTACGTAAGCGGAAGACGCTGAAACCAGCGGCCAGCAACAGTAGCACAGCGGGCAGTGTGAGTGGCCAGTGTCCGTCGACAGCGGCACCACAGGATGACGCTGTGTCGGTCAGTTCCTCGTCACGTGACCTCCCAGTGGGCGGTGGGAGTGGACGTGCGATGACGACCGGCTCTTGCTCCATTGATGAGACGAGTGTCATGTCTGGTGGGTCGTCAGGGACTGAGGCACCGGCCCAACCTTCGGCAGAACCGCCCACGCCTGTCACCATTATGAACAAGAATTCTTATGATGCTTTCTATGATTTGCGAAAACAGGTGGGGGTACTGTTATTTTGTTTTAAAAAAAAGAAACAGCCAATAAAAAATAAAAAGAAGGGAAACGTTGGTGGGCTCGTTTTACTATAGAACTTTGTTGTTTTAGAAGCAATTGTGTGGGAATTGGGTTGGGGGGGTATTTTTGTCCAGTGGTTGTTTGCTCTTTGTGGTTGTGGGGGGGGTTAGAGGGTGTCTGGAAAGAATTTTTAGGGGTGTTTTTATTATTTTTATAAAAGTAGTGTATAGTTGGGGGTCAAGGTTTGAAAGCTGGAGTAGTTTATGCCGGCCTGCTTTTAGTCTTTGTATTTGTTGCTGTATTTTGTGATTTGAACTTTATTGTATTTTGAATTGAGGCTGCTCTGATTTAGAGCCGTACAGTCATAATATTTTTGCTGTGTATATATTTCTGTACTCCTCTGTTTTAGATTGAAAGCCGTTGGGAAGTTTCCTGTCAGGACAAATTTAAATATGAAAGACCGCCTAAGTTTGAAAGCTACTTGATGTCTAAAAAATCTTATCTATTGCGAAAGATTGCTGAAGAAAATGCAGATGCCACTGATAAACAAGTACAACATAGAACCAAGAGTGCATAATTGCACTATATATTAGAAGAAGAGTAAGCCACTAGAGGGCTTCTCTTCTTGGCATTGCGTAACGGTGCTCCGACCACAATACGCGAATGTTCCCCAGTTTGGTGGGGGGGTCGACAAGCATACCCCCTCCCCGTTTGGTGGAGGGGGGGGGTATGCAAAAAGGGTCCCCGTTTGGTGGGGGGTATGCAAAAGGGGGTTTCTGTTTGGTGGGGGGGTAGGCAGAAGGGGGTCCCCGTTTTGGGGGGGGTCGCCAAGGCAGGCTAAAATTGGCTGTATCTGATTGGCTGTTGGCGACCCCCCCCCCAAACGGGGACCTCTTTTGCCTACCCCCCACCAAACGGGGACCCCTTCGGCACCCCCCCCACCACACGGGGACCACTTGTGCATCCCCCCCACCAAACGGGGACCCTTTTTAAAAATCGAACAAAAACTACCGTAATCCTGTGCTATACTCCCCCACCAAACGGGGAGGGGGTCTCTGCAATCTGATTGGCTGTTGGCTACCCCCCCCCACCAAACGGGGACCTCTTTTCTGCTACCCCCCACCAAACGGAGGGGGGGGGCTATGCTTTGTCGAAGAGAGCTACCCCCCCCCCACCAAACGGGGGAACATTCGCCTATTGTGGTCGGAGCACCGTTACGCAATGCCAAGAAGAGGAGCCCTCTAGTGGCTTACTCTTCTTCTTATATATAGTGCAAAATTATGCACTCTTGATAGAACTGAGTTGTTTATTTTGTAAAATTAGTCATGAATTGCGTATATATGGATTGATTTCTATTTCATTTCGATGGGAGGCAAAATTTGATTTGTTAAATGTGTTTTAGTGTACTTATATCCTAAACTTCATACGCATCCACATCATTAATTTCGTACGCATATTGTAACGTCTGCCAGCTGCCACGATAATATGACTAGCATCTGGCTAAATTTAATTAGCTAGTCCTAAGTCTTTAGCTTTTTATCAGGTTCTTCTTTGCACTAAGGTAACATACTCCGTACCCAGGCAGTGTACATAACAAAAAAGCTGTGAGCCGCATCGTTGAAATTCAGTTAAGTTGGTTGACTCTTGCTTTTCCAGGTTTCACTGCTGTACAGCTTGAAGGTGAACCAAAGCTGAACCGTTTAATAGAGTGACACTGCTGCTGTCTATTTTGTCGTCCTATTTTCATTTCAGACTTCTTGCCCTCTGGACGTACTCTGCGATCCGCTGAAGGAGCTATATACCTCTCAGGAAACGGACCGAGTTCGTATGCGACTTCAGCATCAAGTAGAACGTGTAAGTTTCAAGGTGTGCTGTGTGTGTGAACGGTAACTTTGATAGTCTTTTAAGCTTAACTTTTTATAGCAGCAAGCTACAGCAAGCTGCTTTACACCATTAAATAGACCACATCTCGAGCATTTCAACGATGTATAAATCATGCTCTAAAGTTCTGTTGATCTCTTGCAATAAGCCTTTGAAGTTGACCAACTTTTGTTGAGGGGGATAAAGTTAAAGAGATCCGTTTACCCTAACACACAATTTGTAATATTAGCTGTGGTGCTGCTGCAGCATTAGTAACAACAAAATAGATTACCAATAATTATGGCTTTCCCGTTCAAACTAAGTGCTGGAGCTTTGGTATACACTTCGTTTTAAGCTTGTTTTATATATTCTTTTCCCTTTATTCTTTTATTCTACAGGTTTATTCTGTTTGCTTTCAGGAGCGCCTTATTCTAGCCTGTGAAAAGGAGGTTGTGCGGGCGTACAATCGAGTGGCCCGTTGTGCAGCCGGCCTGCCACTGGAACCCTTTTCTGCCATTCGAATCATTAAGGATATGGATATCTATAATCCCTGTATCCTACAGAAGCCCGCCGAGCCAATAGAGGACGCCAGAGACCGTTATCTGAATCGTGATACACAGTCTTGTATTCTGGAAGTTCTTGAACGATTTAATAAACGAAAGGTTTGGCTATCATTGTTTTCGTTACTATTTCGGGGTCGTTTTGTCGGCTGGCTTTGTTTCGTTCAATTAAAAATTAAAATTGACCCTTTTGCACTGCCTACAGGAATTTCTTAAAGGAAGGAAGTCTTTTACGGTATCATGAGGGTGCGCGGAGCGCCCCTCATAATATGAGCTATAAAGGCACTTTGCGGATTAGGGAAACTGTTAATTAGCCATAACTAATTAACGGTAGGGAGTTGAGAGCTAAAGTTTACATTTTTGAAATCTCCAGGCCAAGAGCTTTCGAATGATACCAAACTTGTCCGGAAAAAATGAACTTTGAAAAAATCGACTTTTTGATACAAGTTTAAAAGTGGGGTTTTTTTCTCTGTATCGACCACTTTTATAGGGCGATTTTTGCGCACACCGATTTTTCAAACGGCCCATAGGAAACATTTTTCTATACTAATTTTTGATTATCTAGGTTATGGTCCAGATCAAGTTTATGTTTGATTTCCGAATTTCGCTCTGGGTCGATTTTTACAGATGGTCAAAAATGGAAAAATAGACGTTTGGACTTAGAAATTTTTCGAGGTCCCAACACAGAAAATTGTCAAAAAGTCGTCTAAAATAGCATTTTTTGGCCATTTGGTGGTGCGCATATATAGTAAATCGGGGTCGCTGAAAACGATGAGCATACTGCCGAAACCGATGGATGTGACCCTCAGGCCCCATGGCGCCCGTGGTTCCTCGCCCAGGGTCAAAGTTGGGAAAAGTCCGTAAAAACGGCTATTTTCGGCCATTTGGTGGTGCCCATATATAGTAAATCGGGGTCGCTG
This sequence comes from Trissonchulus latispiculum, assembly GCA_030248195.1. Lineage (NCBI taxonomy): Eukaryota > Metazoa > Nematoda > Enoplea > Enoplida > Ironidae > Trissonchulus > Trissonchulus latispiculum. The sequence continues at coordinate 15,623 of JASAND010001719.1, forward strand.
AACACGATGAGCATACTGCCGAAACCGCCCGAAGTGACCACTGGTCAGCATGGCCCCGTGGCACCTCGCCCAGGGTCAAAGTTAGGGTCAAAGTATGGAAAAGTCACTAAAACAGCGTTTTTCGGGGTTTCGATTGGGGGCATATATAGTAAATCGACTACGCTCGTTTCAATGAGCATATTTTCAGAACCGACGGAAGTGACCACTGGTCACCATGGTCTAGGTGGCCTATTGACCAGTGGTCAAACCCCCTAAAACAGCGTTTTCGGGGTTTTGGTTGGGGCCATATATAGTAAATTGTCTACGCTCGTTTCAATGAGCATATTTTCAGAACCGACGGAAGTGACCACTGGTCAAACCCCCTAAAACAGCGTTTTTCGGGATTTTGGTTGGGGGCATATCTAGTAAATCGACTACGCTCGTTTCAATGAGCATTTTTTCAGAACCGACGGAAGTGACCACTGGTCACTATGGCCTAGGTGGCCTATTGACCAGTGGTCAAACCCCCTAAAACAGCATTTTTCGGGATTATGGTTGTGGGCATATATAGTAAATCGTCTACGCTCGTTTCAATGAGCATATTTTCAGAACCTACGGAAGTAACCACTGGTCAATATGGTCTAGGTGGCCTATTGACCAGTGGTCAAACCCCCTAAAACAGCGTTTTTCCAGGTTTTGGTTGGGGGCATATATAGTAAATCGACTACGCTCGTTTCAATGAGCATATTTTCAGAACCTACGGAAGTGACCACTGGTCACTATGGCCTAGGTGGCCTATTGACCAGCGGTCAAACCCCCTAAAACAGCGTTTTTCGGGATTTTGTTTGGGGGCATATATAGTAAATCGACTACGCTCGTTTCAATGAGCATATTTTCAGAACCTACGGAAGTGACCACTGGTCACTATGGCCTAGGTGGCCTATTGACCAGTGGTCAAACCCCCTAAAACAGCGTTTTTCGGGATTTTGGTTGGGGGCATATCTAGTAAATCGACTACGCTCGTTTCAATGAGCATATTTTCAGAACCGACGGAAGTGACCACTGGTCATTATGGTCTAGGTGGCCTATTGACCGGTGGTCAAACCCCATAAAACAGCGTTTTTCGGGGTTTCGGTTGGGGGCATATATAGTAAATCGACTACGCTTGTTTCAATGAGCATATTTTCTGGTAGAGGTCGCAAGCACGCACTAACATAGATTGTTTATTTGTTTTCTGTTTTATGTTATTTTTTCGTGTCTTTTACGATGTTTGTATATGTTGGAACATAATTATGTATTGTACTTATCTATATTTTAGACGATTGGTTTTTGTTTTGAATTTGATTACAAGTTCGAAACATTTACGCTGAAAAAGAAAAATCATATACTTATGTATTTAATGAAAATTATTTTCAGAACCGACGGAAGTGACCACTGGTCACTATGGTCTAGGTGGCCTATTCACCAGTGGTCAAACCCCATAAAACAGCGTTTTTCGGGGTTTCGATTGGGGGCATATATAGTAAATCGACTACGCTCGTTTCAATGAGCATATTTTCAGAACCGACGGAAGTGACCACTGGTCACCATGGTCTAGGTGGCCTATTGACCAGTGGTCAAACCCCCTAAAACAGCCTTTTCGGGGTTTTGGTTGGGGCCATATATAGTAAATTGTCTACGCTCGTTTCAATGAGCATATTTTCAGAACCGACGGAAGTGACCACTGGTCACTATGGTCTAGGTGGCCTATTGACCAGTGGTCAAACCCCCGAAGACAGTGGTCATTGTTTGCAATAGAGAATCTTCTGGGAGTAATAAATTGCAGACTACTTCTGCCTAAGAGCAGCGCTCCCAAAAATTGGAAGAAGGACAAGTAGGAAAAATGCTCCTTGCAGTCGCATGTAAAATGCAATATGAGCTATGATGGTCAACATTTAAATATGTCAAGGACAAGATTTAAAACGTCTAATATGAGCCAGCATCTAAATCGGTAAAGGACAAGCTGTAACTGGCTAATATGAGCCGCCACGTTTTTCTTGGGCTCATATTGACGCGAGGATACTAAGTTGAGTTAACTATTTTTCACTTTTCAAATTCGCATGTACACGTAATTGTCATGACATATATACGTCTGGTCTTGATACAATAAGTAAAGTCAAGTGGGTAAGCACACATCAAAGTTTTACACATCAGCTGTGTATTTTATTGTAGAAGTGCTGTGTACAGTAAGCCGGTACTGAAGACTTGAAGAATACCGGTTTACTGGAGCTTTATGCATTTGTATCTAGTTTGCAGTGTGTGTCTATGATTTAGAAAACTGGTATATACCAAATGTATATGCCACTTAATTCAACTTTAAAGGGGAGAACTTTAGCTGCTTAAAGTGTTCACATATATACCTTAAATACGGTGTTTGAGCTAGTGAAATTAGATTCAGACAGGATACTTATAACCAAACATTATATGAAGCTAATGACATTACGCAAGACGGTGAGGATTTTTTCATACTTGGGTTTGGGAATAAAAGTAGAGAGTCTGTAGGCAAGATGGTATGAGGTCGTCGTGATGTCAAGCCGTTGAAACCACGGCAGCGAGCGTCAATATGAGCCCAAGAGAAACGTGGCGGCTCATATTAGCCAGTTACAGCTTGTCCTTTACCGATTTAGATGCTGGCTCATATTAGACGTTTTAAATCTTGTCCTTGACATATTTAAATGTTGACCATCATAGCTCATATTGCATTTTACATGCGACTGCAAGGAGCATTTTTCCTACTTGTACAATATTCTTAGTGTAAACTGGACCGGCCAATTTAAGGGCCTCAAATGAATGACATAATTTTGATCACACACTCAAGTTTTTTTAAACTGTTCTCAAGCTGTGGTATCGGTATCTACCCACTGCTGTTGGCTGACATCCACATTATCCTGCTCTGTCAGCTATGTGTGTTTTTCCTTTTTTCTATTTTTATCATTATTTTCTTCTTTAACATCCCAACATTATTTTGTTACTTTTAGAGTGAGCTGGTTGGACGTCAGCGGATGGAAACGCACAGCCTGTACGGAGCACAGCGTATGGAGTGGAGCTCTCGTCTGAAGCAGCTGAAACTTTGCGGGACACCGGATCTCCCCTTACAGCTGGAACCGGCCCATGTCCCCCTGGTACAGGCGGTGGCGGAGTTTGATTTGATCCCGAAAGAGTCCTGATTAAAAAATATCTGCCGGATTTTCTGAATGGAATTGTTTTTTGTTGCTTGGTCAACGATCGTAGCATTGTTAGGCTGCTACACTGGTTGAAATTGCTTCGATTCCAGCGTGTAAAGCAGGAGTATTATATTGTAACATCGATCTTTCTGGGCTATCTCTGATGAAACATTTGATGGCTTTTATTTCTGTCATTGCCTTTGAGTGTTGTTGAAAGAGCTTATTTTTATAGTAAAATCTCAGTTGTTTGTAGTACGACTTAGGTTAGGATTATGGCGTTAAAAATTTGCCGTTATACGGATTCTGGCTGGCTAAGACCCCGGTCCAGAATTGGGCCGTGTTCTCCCCGACAGCGTTCTGCACATTATTAAACAAACACAATATATATGTATATATATATATATAATATAATATATATATAATATATATGCATCGAATTCTTGCAGAGTACTGCCAGGGTTTCCCCGCTGCCACAGGGAATTCACAAATCCTCTTGAGGAAGGGGCTAAGCACATATCGGTTCGCCGTGGGCTTTAGCCAACCCAGATATCCATCCTTAAATGGTCGGTAAATGGGTACCACTGCTGTGGGAAGGTAACAGGAGACCGTGTAAGGCATCTGCCTTGAGAAGCTGGCCCCTCCTCCACGGTTGTAGTCATCATTCGAGGTGGCACTCGTGGCTCAAGGGCTGTGTATCCGGGGATGAGCACCGGCATCCTAGACCCTGACAAGGGTAGGAGAATTCTCCGGGGGTTACCTTTACCTTTACTGTCAGGGTTTCTTGACTACACTGTCCAGTAAATAAGTAATCAATAAATGTGTTAAGATCAGGGGGCCATCCAGATGAAAACATGGAGTTGGCTGTTTTGTGCTATCTCGAATACATAAGCGTGACAAAATTTCTGTAATTATTCAGTTCATAAAAAATCTAGCAAAAGGAAAAGTAAAGGTCCGCAAAACTTTTGTGCAAGTTAGTTCAGTTGCATAGCGCTGAAGAAACGACCAACCACCATTAGCCTGTAGTTTCCGTCCATGCTCGTAGTAGTGTAGCATAATCCTCCCAACAAAAGTTGGTCAACTTCAAATTCTTATTGCAAGAGATCAACAGAACTTTAGAGCATGATTTATACATCGCTGTAATGCTCGAGATGTTTAGAGATGTGCTCTATTTAATGGTGTAAAGCAGTTTGCTGTAGCTTGCTGCTATAAAAGGATGGAGCTTAACAAACTATCAAAGTTACCGCTTTTTGCAATTTTTGGTAGTCTTTTAAGCTTAACTTTTTGTAGCTAGCAGCAAGCTACAGCAAACTGCTTTACACCATTAAATAGGGCACATCTCGAGCATTCCGACGATGTATAAATCATGCTCTAAAGTTCTGTTGATCTCTTGGTCTTGCAATAAGCCTTTGAAGTTGACCAACTTTTGTTTGGGGGGATAAGGTTAAAGAGATCCGCATAATGTTTCGGGAAGTAATTTAACAACAGTGTAAAGCAGTATCACGGCTTTTGACAGTTTTAGTCGTAAAACCTGTATATGCTTAACACATGGAGATGTTGTTTTCAATCACAAATGTAGGTTTAGCCCCGCGTGGTCGAATTCCCAAAAGTAACGGGCCAGGCTGTTGGCAGAGTTTGCGGTGCCGGGAAGGCTCCAGACCAGCACCGGCAGCATAATTTTAGTTTGTATAACTAGAGCACACGTTATAAACTGTACATCATGTGTACATCATGTACATCATGTACGCTGCACAGTTTTGTATTTTGGTATGCATATTCCAGTACCACAGAATAGAAATATATATATATTATATGCAGCCCCGGTCCCGTTTAGCCACAGTTAGAAGAATACTCAAGTTCTAAGCTTGTTAAGTCCCCTCCCAGGAAGGGTTTTCTACAAAGTTGCAGGGCCAACACGACGGTAAGGCGTTAGCTAAAACCGACAACAAGATTATGTTTATTTTTACAGTGCAAGCATATGTGTCATGTAACTCTTGATAACATCCAGAGTAACAAGTAGGTATATATCTACCCGTAATTTTCCTCATAGCTAGAACTGTCTTCAGAACCTTCCGCTTCGTCCGTCAAATAGTCCTGATGGACAATGGCTGATCCATCTTCCTCTGGTTTGGCCCAGGCCTGCTCTTCGGCCGTCCCCAGCAGGAGGAACGAAACGGCGCCAAAACCGACAATACCGATGACAATGTAGACGGCAATTTTCCACTCCTCCAGCGTATGATGGTGGGTAATCGGTCCCACGAAATAGGGCAAAACAATTGCGGCTGTAAACGCACCGAAAGTGCTCAGTGCCATAACTGACCCGGCAAATCGCGGTGCGATCATTATGGCTGCTTTCATGTAGCCGGCCAAGACCAGTGACCCTGTAAAATACTGTAGGGCCATAAATACAGTAACCAGATAGCTTTGATCGCAGGTGAGGAAAGTGACACCCACCAGAAAAGCGGCCACAGACACAAACGCAACGGTGTTGTAGATTTTAACATTTACAGTTTCACTTTTGGAAAATTTCAGTTTATCAGCCAAAACACCGGACAGGGGTCTGCCGATAATTTGTGCCAGAAACGGTAGGGCGGAGAGAATTCCATTGTTCTCTATTGTCACCCCGTAGGCCTCGTGGAAATAGGTCGGCAGAAAGAGCATCACAAAAAACTGTATGGAACGTTCAGCATACCCGTTGATAATGATAACGATAACGCTGATAGAAGTAAGTAGGGGTAGCCAGGGGGTTCGAAACCGAGTTTGAGAGGGTGCCGGTCGACCTTGCTCGATATAGGTTTTTTCCTTGACACTGAGCCACCAGCATTTTTCCGGGGTTGAAGCGAAAAATGCCACCAAAATTATGGTATAGATAAGGCAGAAAATTGCAGCAAAATAGAAGACGGAGGCCCAACCCAAATGACAGCACAGAAAGCCGGATACCAGATTGGTTATAAATCCCCCTAGAGCGAATCCAGACGAGGGAAGGGATAGCATGGTCCCCCGTTCCGATTTGGGGGACCATTCGGCAGCCACTTTGGCTATGGCTGGCCAACTGCAAGCAGCTGCGAAGCCCAGCAAAATGCGAAGGACAAAAACGGCCGGCCAATCAAAATGCTGGGCCGTAATGGGCAATAGAGCAGTCGAAATGATTGCCAGGATTGCACTAATTAGCATAATTAGTTTGGTTCCCAGCCGGTCGCAAAGCCAGCCGGACGGAAATACCACCGCTACCGCGCCCCAACTGTAGGCAGCTTGCAGATTTGAGGTGACAATTTTATCCCACTGGAACAAGCCAGACTCCCCACACGCATGAGCGGTTTCATTGACCGTTTCTGAGGTTTGACATTGACTTGGATAAATGGTTTCATTTTGTCCCGTTTTGTTGACCATGCAAACCAGGGCAAAATTTAGGGATGAAAACGAAATTCCGGGAATGGCGGTGATATGAAGCAGTGTGATTAGACTGATGCCAAATCGGGTACTGAAGAAAAACCGAAATTTCGGGCTCTGATCAGCCATTATCTAAAAATAAACATTTGTTGTTAATAAATTAATGTGTCTATGAGCTCCAGGCGAAAAGATACATTACTTGAGTCGTCGATTTATGCTATATTCCATTTAATAATACATTTAAAACTTTAAACTTTTGTAGGTCTTTTAACTCGGGGCTCGAAAAAGCCTTCGAAAAACCTGTTTTCTCCCTTTTTGTTTTAATTGACTTCAGCTTGTCAGAAAGTCAAAAACTGTTAAAATAAAAATGATGCAATTGGAAACTTTCGGCATTCAAATCTTTAATCTGGCTTGTCAAAAAGTTTACGTCAACAACTTTTTTGATGAACTTACTCTTCTATTGTTTCAGAAACTTTGCTTGTGACTGCTATCAGTTGTTTGTTAGCTGATGAAAAAACTGGTAGTAAAGTGTTAATGCTTTGATCTGCTGTCTGTCATATAACTGGCTGGATTCGAGTCAGGACAAAGCTAATAAACCTGAGGTTTCCATAGCTCAAAATTTATATACCTAATAAAAATAAAAACAAGCTGGTATTTTACAGCCAAATCAATCGAGCTAGAATCTAAAGTAGGTATGTTGGTCACGCAGTGTAAAAATGATGGAAATTTATTCTATTTTTACGAAATTAGATTTTATTTGAAATGTCTTGGCACCCACCCAACATTTAATTTTGTCAACAAAAGCACGCTAAAATAAAAAATGCCAGTCGTATTAGCTCACTTCAGTTTGCTGTGTGTTACATTAGCTGAATTCTTACAATCAAGTTTGCCATAACCATTAGCAAAACCTGAAGTTACTACCTTCTCAAATTTGTGAAGCTTTGCACTTAGAATCACAAACTATGACATTGGTCCTGGATGTCTCTGTGGGATACATTTTAATATTAATATATATTAAATATAAGCAATATAATATAATTAATAATTAATATAGTTTAAACGTGCAGGTATTACAGTAGGCATTCTAGGCACAAGGACAGTTCGTAGTTTTTTTATTGCACAGCGGTTAAAGGTAGGCACAAGTACGGTACAGCAATAACTTTAGCTTTCAGGCTAGAAAACTTGAAACAAAAACATCAAGTTCAACTACAATATTTACAGACCTGATATAAAGAAGGGGGAGTAGCAATAGATTGAAATCCCTTAAAAGTGTTGATCAAATTAGCGATTTTTTGGAAATTTCCATTCATAAATTCAATTTTGAGCATATTTTGGAAAAAAACATGATTTTAAGTGGTAACAAAAGATAACCGCAGAAAACCCGCACTGGATTACTGGAAGTGCGAGTATTTTCTGCTACCTGCGGGTACCAGCGGCCCACTTTCAACTCTGAGTACACAGCAGCCTGTCGATTTTGAAAAAATTAATTTTAAAACATTTCAAATCCGTTCAAAATTTTTATTATTGCCTAAATGAAATATTCAGATAATTTTCTCAACGTGATCATTATTTAAATATAGATAATTTCCTGATTCCCACTGCCAACCAGCCAGCCAGCCAATTTGATTTCTTTACCTGAATGAGGTTATTTTCGAGTTGTGTACCCACAGAAATTTCAGTTGAATTCATCAAATTTCCTATGCCTCGTCGAATCTGAGGCCTGAGCTAAGTTGGTCAAGATTTGCAAAGCAATGCATACAGATTAATACATAAAATTCTTAGAAATATTAAAGAATGACAATTTTGCACATTTTTGGCTTTTAAAAATCAGGATATGGTGTAGAACATAGCAATGAGCAGGGGCACTAATTTTTTCGGTCAGGCTTGGCCCGTCCAATTGAAAAAATTGCTTCGGCCCTGCCTGACATGGCCGGTTAGAAAAAGTTTTCGGTCCGGCCCGGCCAGCAAGCTGACAAAATTCGGCCTGGCCCTGCCCGACCCGTCAAAAGCAAATTTCCTAAATCTTATTAAAACTATTATTTCAAAAGCTTGAATGCAACATGGAATCGTCAAAATATACTACAATTTTAAATTCTGCTGTACAATAACAATGCTATACTGAAAAAAATAACAAAGCTAAAATTAGCTTTCACAGCATTCCTTTTATCAGCTAATAAATTTCTCGGCCTGGCGCCTTGGCCCGTCCCACTAGCCAATAGATGTCGGCCCTGTCGTAAACATGGTCAATAATGTGCAATGTGCTTCGCGGAGTAGGAAGGAGTGGAGTTTTGGTGCGTCTTCAGAAAATAACAGGAAAATTGAGTCAGTGTACTGATGAAAACGGATCTCTCCACTTCCTCCACTCTTAACTTTTGATTTTTGATCACTACCTTAAAAATTTGAAGAGATTTTCTGGGGTTCTTAGCATGAATCTGAAATCCATTTTTCGATTCAGCTTTTCTTTAGCTCGAAGCTACATACTACGAAGATACTTTAGCTTATATTAAGCTAACGAAAAGCTGAATCGGAAAAAGACTTTCTGATGACTGCTCAGCGCTCCAGAAAATCCTTACGTGCAAGTTTTTAGTAAATTCGGGCTCAAAAAGGTTTAATCCCTGTTGGTCCCCTTTACCAACTTAATCTAAAACTTTTGAAATCATCAGCGTTATGCACCCAATCAAAAGTTATGGCTGGGGCGTGTATTCCAACTATGCCTAGTGGAATTGTGCCTTCTATTTTGATGTAGCCGCTCAGTAATTTCAAAACTCAAAAGTGGAATTGTGCCTACTTGGAAAATTTTAAAAATGAAACTGTGCCTACTTTTTTATGCCTAGTGGAAATGTACCTACTGAATCGCAAGCAGGCAGAAACTTTTACAAGAGGGCTGGGGGAAAGCGCAAGAGATCCTGAATATATACTACATCTTGCACCCCCCGTCAAGTATTATTATCCTTGAATGGGACAGACCAAGCATTTACTCAGCTTGGCATGACTCGTATGTTTCGTTTAGTTAAACTTCAATCAAACTAAATTCAAGGATTCATTCTGAAAATTTACATACCGTTTCAGTTTCAGTTTCAGTTATTAGCACATCAGCATCGGTTGACATTACTTCCAAAGATAATTTCTAAAGACTTAACAAAAAACTTGCCAATTTCCACCATTCAAGAAAACTAGTCTAGTCCTACACACAGGAAGCGGCAAAATACAACTGTCTGGGCATAAGCTTAGAATGACACAGATGTGGAAAATGTAGTTCTGCCGTGAAGATGACTAAGCCTGAATTCTGCGAATGGCATGACTCAGAACCAGCCTAAGAGCTCAAAAAACGTTGATGGATATTTTTCTCGTTGTAAAATTCCTATAAAAAAACTAATGTCCTAGTCATTGTGCTATAAAAAGCAAAAACGTAATGCGACAAACATATTTATTTGTACTTACAGCGATATGTAGGCATAAAATGTACACTCTATTAGGTAAAGCTATGAAAGATACATGTCTGATTCTGAGAAATCTGTGTGCATTGCGCAATCTGGTTTCATGGTATGGTCATAAAATGTTGTTTGCTTCAGGCTATTACTCATCTCAACGGCTTATTGCTGTTGTGACGGGTAAAAACAACTTTTTAGAATTAAGGTAAACTCAAAGTCAAAAGGATGTCTCTAGTTAGCAAAAACGAGGAAAATGAACAAATGCAGAACACACTAACCTTAAGTGCCCAAACATTAATTGGGGGAGGTTGGAGGTAACCCCCAGCCAATAGTCCAAATCACCCCCAATTTTGAGGGCCTCCGCCCCTCCCCCCCCCCCAACTGCTAGGGGGAGCTAGGGGGAGGGGGGTAGCCGCACCGTTTGCCAAAAATCGAGTGTTCTTAGGATAAATGTTGCGAAAATTTCAAAACGTTCCAAAATTTTCGGCTTGAAGTGCTTATTTTGGGGATAAATTAACGTTTGAACTGTCTTATGGACTTTCTGACTCAATATTGACCTTATTTTGGACTTAGAAGCACATTGGCATTTGGCAAATTCAAGTTTGTGAGTTCAAAACGCCTGTCTAGTGTTAAAATTACCTCATAGTGGGATGCTTTTTGGCATTAGACACGGCTGAAAATGATATTTTTTGGCAAAAACAAAGAACATGTTTTTTGTCTTCTCCACAATCATCCTTTCCCCCCCCCAACCCAAATTCCTGTTACACCTATGTTTTCAGAGAGCATGACATGACACCACTGGGGCAAGGCCTAACTTAACACTTTAAAAACGGCAGAAATTTTCTGGCAAATGGACGACGGGCCCGAAAGGTTGTCACAGTAAGAGCCAGATTATGTTCAGTACGTATATACCAAATCTTAGCTCCAAATATAAGTAAATAACAAGTAAACACCGGTTTGATAACTGGAAGGAAAACTGAAGAATGGTGGGTCACCTTTCACACGTTTTATCCCCACAGTGTTCAATTTACCTAGTGTTTTCTCAAGATACGCAAAAACTATCTGCATACAACTTTTAGTACGTACATATTTAAGTAATGATAACTATTGTTGTAATGATAAACTGGTATTTTAATATTGTTAATCCATTCCATTCTTGATGCCGCAGTAAAGCCATGGAACAAGTGCAGTCAAATTTGAGTCCAAGTCATTCAGCATCCAAAAGTTGAAAGGTGCGAGTGAAGGTTTCACAAGAAAAATATCATAACACATAATGCATGGGTACCTTGTTTCTACTTGCTTTTGGGTATTTTTTCGTTGACATCTGATCTGTACATTTTGAGCTTTCTGTCGGAAAATTATGCTAACGCAGTTGCCTATACAAACTGATGCAGCAATTAAATATATCACAAAATATGGAAATTTTGCCTTGAATTTTCAACGACATTTTATCTTTCTAACATTTCTGGGTAATACCCATTTCTGCTTCAAACATGACCAGTTTATCCATTTTGCGAGTACCATACTATAATAATTCGACGCCGTACCTATTTTCCTGTTCACTAAATGCCATTCGTGGTTGTAAAAGACCGGGTCTTGCTCCTGAAATTTTTGATTATTTGGCCGAATATGGTACTTTTAATCTGGTTTATGTAGAAGTGGACTTTAGGACTGTCTTGGATGCAATGCGTAATAACAGCTTTGATATATCCGCTCCAATAACAGACATAAACGTAGAAAGATATAATCAGTTTTATATGCCACATTATTTCTATCAAACTAACGATTATTTTCTGGTAAATCCGTTACCGCCTGCATATGAAGTCTCCCTGTTTTCTCCATTCAATATTAGTGTTTGGCTTTGCACTTTTGCTAGTTGCATAATTACAGCAATTATTCTAGTTTTCATAAAATATACTCATGGAAGTAGTATGAAACAAGCACTTCTGGACATTTCAACACACCCAACTTCGGCCAGATATGTCTCAGAAAAATTACTTGTTTTTGCATTTCTTATTGCATTTACTTATGCTATTGAGATGCTTTACGTCGATCAATTGATTCTACACTTTACGCCACCTGCTGATTATTACAGTCGATATTTGCATCTGGGAGACCCATCACATTTAGCCGAACATCTGCTAAGTGGAGAGTACTTGGCCATTACCTTTGCTTCCCTGTCCTACTCCTCAATGAAACGATTAACCCATTTTCCTCTAATGCGAAAAGCTCTTGAAGAAATCCCTAATCTAAGAGTTAATGGCTATTCCGAATCTGTTTCAGAGATAACCCACACACCAGGACGTATAATGCTTGGCTTGTCCACCCGAACTGCCTTCTCACGCGCAAGGCAGCATCCTTTCCTGATTCCGATCAAAACTGCCCGAACCGCGGTGACATGGCAAACCATTGCTGTCTCAAAAGCCCTACCGATGCAAACTGGGAAAACTTTAGCAAGGGCCGCCTACGCTATGCACGAATTCGGTCTACTGAAGTACCTTTCTAGGAAATACGGTCTTGACTACCAACCAATCACTAAAGCAAGAACTGTTCGGAGTATGGAGGTGTCAGAATACGGCAGCTGGTTTAAGCTATGTTCCGTCATTTTAGCATCTGCACTTGCAGCGCTTTGCCTGGAAATGGCCTTTAAGGTGCTGGTACCCTTTTGTGCAGTGCTTTTGTGGTGATTTTTTGAAACGCTATAACTTTCGCAAATTTGCGAGTTGGAAAGAGCTTTATACATCTTTTAAAGCTTATTATCTGAGCACTCACATCGGCTTACGAAACTGGCAAAATTAGCAAAAAATAGCAGTCATTTTCTGACATGCTGACATTCTTGTGCCACTATATGAAGGACATGTGGGCAGAGGGACGTTTTTGGAATTGGCTCAGCAGGTCTTAACGGTCGAGAAATTCGGCCAAATGCACGGTAACACGAAATTTCGCAACTTCGCGTTGAGTTTTCTTGCTACTCGATACGTTTTAGCCCAAACCTAGAAAAGCGTCTCTCCGCAGAAGTACGAATTTCGATTCTGCCAAAAATCTCCGGAATCCGTCGAGTAGTTTTTGAGAAATCGATGTTCGAAACAAAATAATCGCAGTTTTGCCAAAATGGTTTTTCGGCCAAATCTCTATTAAGATGGTGATTCCCTTTGGGCACATATTATTGGTTGACGGTTCAAATCAAGATGAAATTTGATGAAACTTTCCAAAATAAGTACTTTATTATTCTTACACCCCCGCACAATCCCGCTTCAAAACTTCGACGTCTCCGTTCAGGGCGGTTGCCGATTTTTGACACTTAGACAGTAGCCGCATAGCTATAATTATATTCTGTTGAGCTCTACATTTTTGCTTTTCGAAGCTCATTTCTAGCTTTTCTCTATAGTGAGATATAGCTGATTTTCTTATTTTGGCGTTGAAAACTTGTCATTTTTGCAGAAATCAAATAATCCGCCATTTCTCGAGCTACGCAAGCCGTAAAATTAAACTAAGGGTGTCAATTTGAAAGTCTCGCCGAGGCCGATTATTCGTGGCGTTGTAATCTTCTAAGTGCTATCCCGTTCGCTGCTATCATAAAAATGTAGTTTTTGCAAAAACATGACCGATTTTTTTCAGCGATTGTGGAGCATTTACTGTGCAAGCTAGAGGGTTGCCACTTACTAGGCGTGTTTTACACAAAAATACCCAGGGACCCTTTTTTGTTGCCCCGGTTACTGCTTTCTAGATAAAGTGGTAGCTTGCTAAAGTTGGGAAAAGTAGGCAAAATCCAGGTTACGCACACATTTCAGCTTATTTCTCTATAACGAAGAGCGATTTCATAATAATTAAAAAAGGGTCCCCAGCTATTTGATAGTGGAATCGAATGATGGGGCCGACGCCTCACGAAAAAATTTACTTTAGTGTGCAAAAAATCGGGAAGTTTAAATGAATTCAAAAATGCAGTAAAATAAGTTCCGAGAACTAAAGTTAGGTTCACTGTATTCATTAGAAAGAAAATATTAAGCTCCATTTCGATATAAAAATAGGTACTTATCTCTAGGAATGAATGAGTAATAGGTGTTCAAATTTGATGTCTCCAAAAGGAGTCACCACGTTAAAGCAATAATGTCCGGCCAATAGGCATTCATAAAATGGGCATTTGGACGCTGTATCGATTGAGTATAAATAAGCCAACTTTGTCCTTAACATAAGGCAGTAATTTGGAAAAAAACTGATTTCCTCAAAAATGGCCATTTTTTGACCCTCAAATCAGTTTTTGCTTATACTGACTTAACCACTGAAGAAAGCTCAAAGGTTGTAAAAACAAAAATGTTCATGTTCGCGTCCTCTTTTCAGCTATAACAACCAATCCCGTGTCTTGTCTACCTACTGGGATCCTAAGGCCAAAAACCAAAACTTTCCTATCTTTTGGCCTAAAAACACGGAACTGGTACCAGAATGTTAAAGAGCACGGAAATAGGTTATTTCGTATGTTTTAGCCATTTACGTACAGGATTAAAGCGGTAAGAATCAAAAATACCCGAAAGGAAACCAACACCTTAAAGGAATTTTTCAACTTTGGATTTTTCTGAGGAACGAATTGCAGCACTGTCTAGAATAAAAGAAATAACCTATTAAACTAACCAAACCAATTTAAGTTGCAGGTACTACAATAAAGTTAACACAAGAACAAGCATAAATAATCATTTAATCCTGAATTTATAAACAAAATACACTGATGTACAAACTTTGGTTACTTCTGCTTCGGCAAGAACAAACTGAAATACCTAGAGCTAGAATTACATAGAACATAGTGAACAACACAAAACTCAATATCAATAACGGTGCACTCCAGTGATGGAACCGGGTCACTTAAACTAGACCCGGTTTTCTAGGAAAAAATTCTGGAAAAAATTCAAGAGTGATTAAGAACACGAAGTTTTTGACTTTCATGCACCATCATCAGAAAAGAGATTGAATAAGACTGGTCAGACTGCTTCTTGTCCGCTCACCGAGGCTTAACAAACTCTAGTCCAAATTAAAGAGCATTTTTCTAGTGTCAACTTATGCAGAACTACTAAAAATTGGACGTGTTATCTATCAGTTTCGTGCAAAAGCAAAAGCATATCGGAAATTTAACATCAGTTTTGAAATTCTGAAATAAAATTCCAAGTGCTCCCTTCTGCTCCATGAAAATGGGCAGGTGTTAGAATAAAAATTTGCAGAAAACATTTAGCTTAAATTTATAATTGTACATTCTCATAAGTCATTGTCTACTCTACATCAGAATTCGAAAAACGTTTGTGAAATTGAGTTTATTACGTGAACGTATACAAGTTTTCCACATGAAATATAGAAGATTTCTATTTAATCTAGGTATTTCTTTAAGGAACCTCCTGTAGCGCAGTGGTTTCTTACTGCGCTACAAGTGGAGGATCATGTCAAGTCTAGAGCTTGAACAAAATACAAGCTCTGGCACCCTATTTCGAAAATCCCTCCTGGGCCATTTACCGAGATTGTCAAGGGGTGGCCGCCTGTCTGGGGGAGCTACCACAGCACCTCCATTACGGTGGACGCAATGGACGTACTGATAGCCTTGTAGAACACCTGGGGGAATTATTATTACCTTGCTATGGCAATTATTCAGTGCGAGCACCCCTTCCCTACAAATGCATACGTTTTAAGCTGACACTACCCTACCTAACCGGAGCACCGACTGGGGTGAGGTGGCTGTCAAAAAATGGCCAACCGTCTACCCTTTGAGATGAACTAATCACATCACACACCTCGATGAATGTGTTTTGAATACGAATTTTTTGGTCAAAGGTGCTGTAATGACATAGCTTCGTTCGTTCTTGCGTTAATTTTACTCTTCATGTTACACACTTATTGAGTTTCCAACATCTCAACTGGCTCTGCACAATTGTATCATTGCTAAAGTTTTCATTTGTTTTCAATTTTATGCCTTCTTTTGAGTCATTTGATGGTTTCTATCCAAACTTTAGTGTTTCTGCACAAAACCTCTGAGCAAACATTAAATATAAGACAATCATTGTTCGTATGACGTTTTCCATCCAATCCGTTCATGTTTCAAGGAATTTATGGAGACTCTTGCTTGAATTCCTTGAAATTGAAAAATATGTAAACATTATAGAATGTTTTGCACAATTTTAAGGATCATTCAATGTTCGATTCATTTAAAGTTCTATTGAATTAAAGCTTCGATTCAATTTAGAAGTGAAGCTTTAGCAAGGACAGGACGGAAGCCGCGGCTACAAATCCAACTACATGTATGTCTGTTAATCTGTTGACAGCAGATTTCCTTACATGGCTGTGATCTAAGCATTTTGTGTTTTCTGTCGGAAAATTACGCTAGTTCAGCCGTCAAAGAAAACTGATACTGCTTAATTAAACACCAGAAGATACAGAAATGTTAGTTTTTGCATTGCGGCTGATTCCAATTGAAAAAGTTTTTCAAACATGAGCACTGTCTCTACCTTGCGAGTACCCTATTACAACATATCAATGCCTTACCTATTTTCCTGTACACTAGAGGATATTAACAACTGTAACAGACCCGGTCTTGCGCCTGAAATTTTTGCTTATTTGGCCAGATTTTCCAATTCTGAACTGATTTATGTTGAAGTGGATTTCCAGTTTGCAGTGGATGGAATATTAAATAACAAATTGGATATATCCGTTCCAGTAACAGATATAAACCCAGAACGATATAATCAATTTTATATGCCACACTATTTCTACCAAATCAATGATTACTTTGTGGTAAATCCATTACCGCCTGTATACGAAGTATCATTACTAGCTCCATTTAATCCTAGTGTATGGTTTTGCACTCTTATTAGTTGCATTATTACAATATTTGTACTGGTTCTTATAAAATACTCTCACGGAAGTAGTATCAAAGAAGCGTTGCTAGACATTTCAACGCATCCAAATTCGCTGAGACATGTGTCTGAGAAATTGCTAGTTTCAGTATTTCTTTTTGCATTTACTTACGCTATTGAGACGCTTTACGTTGATCAATTGATACTTCACTTTACGCCACCTGCTGATTATTACAGTCGATATTTGCACCTGGGAGACCCTCAACATTTAGCTGAACATCTACTAAATCGGGACTACATGGCAATAACTTTTGCTTCCCTAGCCTACCCTTCAATGAAACGATTAACCCATTTTCCTCTAATGCGAAAAGCTCTGGAAGAAATCCCGAATTTAAGAGTTCATGGCTACTCCGAATTAATTTCAGAAATAATCAGCACACCAGGGCGAATTATTCTTGGATTTTCTACCAGAACGGCGTACTCCTTGGCTAAACAGTATCCGTTTCTTATACCGATCAAAACCGCAAGAACAGCTTCAACATGGCAAACCATTGCCGTCTCAAAAACCCTATCGAGCCAAACTAGAAACGCTTTATCGAAGGCCACTTACACCATGCACGAATTCGGACTATTAAAGCACCTTTCGAAAAAATACGGGCTTGACTACGAACCCATTTCTAAGCATCGAATTGTTCCCAGAATGGTGGTATCTGAATACGGCAGCTGGTTTAAGCTCTGCTCGGTGATATTAATGACAGCACTTGCAACATTTTGCCTAGAAATTGCACATTAAATGACACTTCTAAAACTGCACTAGAACTAGAACTGAACAGAAGACACTTCTAAATTTCCTCTAGAGCTGTCACTTAACTAACCAACTAAACTGTACTAGTAATTTATACAAAAACAACTACACGATCATTAAGTAATAGCAAAAACTTTATAGCAAAATGCACTGATTAATAACTTTGGCTTCTTCGTCTTCACCAGGATCAGCCTAAAACATAATTACCTATTTACCGTAAATACAAAATACTGTTGAATATGAATGAATACTACTTGATTTAAATACAATTCAGCCATTCCAGCGAAACATCATTGGTTCATATGGGCATTGGTTAAGTCTGGGTTACGGAACAGAAGAAACAAAACAAAAACTAACCATTTTTTGAGTATAGAAAAAGCAAATTTGAGCCAAAAAGAAAGGCCAGTTGATAGTTTTCGGACAATGCACACCACTACGTACTAAAGTTTTCACAACAACACCACAATACTATACTATCACTCAGTTATTCAGCATCGTTTAATTCTTCAGGAAAAACCCACTAAATCAAGTCTATACTTCTTTGGTGTCCTATCTCAATCCCACGACATAACAACAAAACAATTTTTCTAAAATGTAACGGTTAAACGAACGAACGCACACAGTTACTTGACGCCGATAAGGTAGTGGTCAGTCCTGAGGAGTTTACACAAGGACTAGCACCAGGCTTTTCAGCATCCGTAAATCTTCCTGAGGCCAGTAGAAAGCCATTCACACCCGCACTAGACTGATATCGTGTCACAGCCAAGTCACCAGAAGAACCATTCGACTTAGACACTGTCGAAGAGGACTTGTCACAGTTGGCCTCAGAGAAATGTTTCATCCCCAGATTCGGCCTGTTTCTTCGATTACTTCTAGAAGGCTTAGAATCCTTCTGGCTTCGACGGTCATCCCCTGGAACAGGAAAAACCCGGAGCTGCACACAAAAATTAGAAGTTAGGGGGGGGGGGGGAAACAAGGGCAAGAAATTTCACAACACCACCACTTTCATGTAAGTGACGCTAACAAATTTTGGTCACCACCTCAGGTGGGGAGAGGGCTGATACCACTATGCAAGACAAATCAATGACAAGAACTTTAAACTTAAAGGTTAAAGTAAACTCTACAAGGGAAGCTCAATTTTCACAGTACACAATTAACGGTAAGTGTGTCTGTCTTGATAATGCGTGCAGATATAAGTTACTGAATTTGAACGCTGACCACGAATAATACATGTATAGTTAAAAAGATGAAAACATTCATATTACTAAATCATTGTCTTAAATTGAAATTGCTACAGGACATTATACACTGGGATGTTTATTCTAGGGATTTTTCTTGGGGGACCTTTGGAGAGGGCCTCGGCAATTTTTCAAAAATGTTCTAAAAATGCGAAGATTCAGTGCTAAAAAAGGCAAAAATTGAATAATGAGCCTTGCCAACTTGGCCTTCTGAGTCTGACTGATACGTATTGTCAGGGTAAAATTTGGTACCAAAAGGTGCACCCACTTTTCTGGAGGAGGGGCGGGTTTTGGGGTGCTTTTATGTAAAGGCCCGCTCCCCTTCCCCCCGTAGCAGGCGCGTAGCCAGGGGGGGGGAATGGGGGGAATTCCCCCCCCGAAATTGTGTTGCCCCCCAGGAATTTTATTCCTGCCGTGTGTAAAACGCCCATTTTTCAAAAAATTTTCGCGCCGTGTATTCTACCATAATAATATGTATAGTAAAATTAGGTTACGTACCAACTGTGTGTTTTATGTGTTTATGTTTGTGTTTAGCACTATGTGTTTAGCACTAAAAAATGAGCACCAATTACCCTATTTGGTGTAGTTTGACTAGCTTCTGCATCATTTGGGAGCATGAACACGCACTGCGTCTTAAATATTATTGTAATTTCAAAGGATGGTCTGTAAAAATTCCACGAAGGTCACGAAATAGAAAAATTTCTCAGCTTCTGGGGGGCTCCGCCCCCCCCCAAACCCCCCAAAAATTTTGCATTCCCCCCCCCCCGAAATTTTTTCTGGCTACGCTAGTGCCCCGTAGAATGAGCCCACATGAACTCGATGAATAGCGAACTCACAATAGAAACGGAAAACTAAATTGTTATAAATTGTTTATAGAAAACTAACTTGCAGAGGCATCATCTTCCAATCCTGTCCCCTGACTATAAACAAAACAAGTTAAATCTACATTATTAGATGACAAAATAAGCATGTGTCATGCAGTAAGTGTTGATATTAATTTACAGCTGCCTATTGCCATTCTGATTTACTCTACTTGTCAAAATTTTTTACAATTTTCCGGCTGTGCCGTAATACCTTGGTTTGGTACAAACAAAGACTAAACTTTCAAGCACTTGATAGCACAGTAACAGGCTAATTGCCATAGTAGAAAACAGGATTTTACCGTATTTTCAGTTGTTAAGGTAATTTTAATTCTCCCAGTGGTAATCCTAAACATAATCTTACTTACCCCCTTCCCAGCTATCTATTCGTAGAAAAAACCCAGCTATACACAGTGTTGACTTGATTTGTAGGGTGTTTGTTAAACATCTCTTATCTGAATTTCAGGAATGTAATCAAGGACTTTGGAAAGGAGGTAATTTTGCGCAAAAATATTTACAATTTTTACACATTTTGCAGTGAAATATTGATTAAAAATTATTTTGGTCGAGCCAAAGGAAGGGGAGGGGGGTTCTTTCAACCCCCACACCCCACCCTGAATATATACGCCCGTGCTAACGTTCACTATCAAGACAAACTGTAGCGCGGTAACCAAAAACACACTACTAGAGACTAGACTACGTATATAAGTGATATGAAAATCCGAAAGCCTATGTAATGTACGTACATTGACTCAAGATTTCTCAACTGGTCCTGATGGACAACGGAGTAGTCAGGCCGGTGACAGTCCTGATCCAGATGACCAGAACGACCACAGGCCTTACAGACAGTCTCGTTGCGAGGCGGCTTCTGATCACGATTCACCAGTTCCACAAAAAACAACTCCTAAAACATAAAAATAAACTTAAAACTAAACAAACAATAGACAACTAATATTTAGCTAAAGCAATTGTGATTTAAATTAATTTAACACTAAAGTTTAAGTAAAATGTAGTCACCTTCTTAAAAAAGCTTTCTCAATGGAAAAAAAATTTCGGTAAATTTCGATATTCGGTAGATATAAATAAATGGATGAATAAATAAATACAAAATGGGCGATTATGCCAGATTTGCAAGCAGACAAATTGAAACGCGGAAAAACACAATGTCGAGGAATCCTAATAGAAATTCAGCAGCCACAGTTTCCGGATTTTCCGCAATTTATCTGCGATCCACAAGAAGTTGGCCACAAAAAATTCAATTCCTAGCAGCAAGACTTACACTCAGCACTTTACTATACCAATAGATTCTGAGAGATTGGGGTTGGGGGAGGTAGTTCCGGGGCCTAGCCAGCCCCAACTAACCCTGGTAGTCTGTGGCATTGCAGATTGGCGCCACAGAACCAAACCCTCCCCACCCCCAAGCCCCCTCCATGGTTGTGGGTTCGTACATCAGTCCCTACATGTTGTGCTTTTGTTATAGGATTGCCTGCCGGCCGACTGGAGGGTGGTTTTGGGGTCCCGTGTGGGGTACCTTGGGCCCTTCCCCGGGCAAAACGGCATCCCTGGGGCTGAGAACTGGCGTCTCTCAGCCGTCGCGCTACGCTAGCCGTGTATCTCCCAAATCTTTTTCACGCTATTTGCTTGGGTTTTGATGATCCGGCGTTTCGTAAGCTGGAGAGTACCCTTGCCTTATCCGTTTTGGGCTATGTCTGCGACGGGTGTAAATCGGATTTCACCAAGATGAGAAACGATATTAATGAACTTAAAGCCCAAGTGGAATTGTTGTCTGCTAACCAGAAATCGGATGGTACTCCACCTTCTGCCACGCCCCCTGGTGGACTGTCAGGGTCTGGTATGAACGAATTGTCCGAGCGAATTACCAATCTTGAACGCGCTTTCTCTCCAGAGAATATGTCCGATATGATTGCTGCCGCTATTCAGGAACTTTCGGAAGCCGAATCCAAAAAACTGAATCTTGTTGCCATCGGGGTCCCCGAGAACATGAAAGATAAAGATGGGAAGCAACTGTCTGACTATGATTGCATGTGTTTGATTGCAGATAAGGTCAAAGTTCCGCGGGATAGTCTGGTGGAGGTGTTCAGGGACGCCCAACCCAGCCCGGACCGTCCTCCAATTCTAAAGGTTGTCTTCGGGAACGCTGCTTCCCGTCGGCAATATTTGAAATCATTTTCTAAAGGTCGGTTTGCTATTCCTGGGTTGGAACGTGCTTGGATTCGTCCGGACCTGACTTACCGACAGAGGGAACGTGACCGTCGGCTCAGAGACGAGCTCACTGCCAGGCGCGCCGGGGGTGAAAATGTTAAAATCAGTAGGGGTAAAATTATCTCCTACATTCCCTCTCAGTCACTCCCCGGCTCGCCGGGTGGTGAATCCCGGGGCACGGATCCGCCAAACCCTCAGTGATCACCTCCCAGAGAAATAACCCTGATATTCCGGGTAAGTCCCCGGTGAGCATAAGCTGTCTTTACTTCAACGCGCAAAGCATTACGAATAAGGTCGATGATCTTAATTTTTTGGTAACATCATCCTCTGATCCTCCTATGATAATCTTAATTAGCGAAACGTGGCTACGCAGTAGTGTTTCAAATTCCTTTCTAAATTTTCTCAGTTCGTACAATATATTTCGTGTTGATAGAGATGTTCGCTTGCATGGAGGAGTTCTAGCAGCAGTCAAGAAGTCGCTAAACGCTCAGGTTAAGTTTAGCTCGAAGGTTGGCGGGTTTATTGAATATTTACTGCTGAAAATTGCTGTTAACCCTCAAAATGTTATAGACTTAGGTGTATTATACCGTTCTCCTTTGACGCCACCAGAAGTCGATGAAGTGTTCTTGCAAAATTGGCGGTCTCAGAATAATAGTTATAATATAATAATAGTAGGTGATTTTAACTTACCAAATTTGTTTTCAAACATTTCCCGGCAAATAACGCACGCCGAACTGCTTTATGACGACTTTTTTACTGAACTTGGTG
Source organism: Trissonchulus latispiculum (assembly GCA_030248195.1). NCBI lineage: Eukaryota > Metazoa > Nematoda > Enoplea > Enoplida > Ironidae > Trissonchulus > Trissonchulus latispiculum. Next base: position 38,344 of record JASAND010001719.1, read on the forward strand.
TCGTTAATTTGATAAACGAACCGACACGAAATGAAAATATTCTAGACCTGGTACTTACTAACGATGTTCAAGTAATCTCAAATATCAAAGTAAATGAGCCATTTAGTACTAGTGATCATAACTCAGTGAGTTTTGCAATTAACAAAGGCCCCAATCCAATTGATGCTGCAAAAAATTTCTATCGCGACTACAACAAAGCTGATTTTGTTGCTATAAATTGTTTTCTTGAAACCATTGACTGGGATAATATTTTCGGGATTAATCCTTCTGTAGAGGAAATGTGGGCCACTTTTGGTCACATCCTTGACTACGCTATAGAACTGTTTGTTCCTAAGAGACGTCCCCGGAAGAACAAAATTTGGTCCCGGAAAACCAGCTTTTTGTTTAGCAAGAAACGAACACTTTGGCGTAAATTTAAAGTAACTAAATTGGCTAGAGATAGAGACGCATATAAAAAGGTCGTTAAAGAGGCGAAAATTTCCGCTACTGCCGATCTGTATAGAGTTGAAAATAATGTTTTACAATCAAATTCGATCAAACGTTTTTATAGTTTTGTCAATTCTAAACTAGTTTCTAAAAATAGTATCCCCACTTTAGAGGCTAACGGAGTAGAAGCAATTACAAACTATGAAAAAGCCGAAATGTTGAACGACCAGTTTTGCAGTGTCTTCACAGTCGATAATGGAATTCTACCCGATCTTGAAAATAAATCTAATGACTTCCTTGAAAATGTAATTTTTAACCCTGTTGTCGTTAAGAAATACTTACAAAATTTGCCGCCAAAAACTTCTTCCGGTCCTGACGATCTCCCTCCTTTATTTTTAAAACAAGTTAGTCAACACATAAGTTATCCCCTCAGTAAAATATTTACAGCTAGTTTTAATTCAGGAGTTCTACCCGAACAATGGAGGAAGGCCAAAGTTATTCCCATATTTAAAAGAAAAGGAAACAATTCGGAACCGGTTAATTATAGACCAGTTAGCCTTACGGTAGTGTGCTGTAAAGTTATGGAGTCGATTATTCGAGATTTGATTCTGGAACATTTTAAAAAGAATAATCTTTTCACACACTCTCAGCATGGCTTTTTGAAAAACAAGTCAACGGTTACAAACGTAATGAAGTCCCTGTTAGATTGGGCAGAAGCTATAAACAATGGTTATAATATACATTGTTGCTATCTAGATTTCGCTAAGGCTTTTGATACAGTTTCGCACAGTAAGCTTCTGTTTAAATTGTCAAAGTACGGAATTAGAGGAAAATTACTTCATTGGATCAAATGCTTTCTTAGTGATCGTCTCCAGTATGTACAAGTTGAAGATGCTAGATCTAGCCAAGGTCACGTACTTAGCGGAGTACCCCAAGGTACCATTCTCGGACCCGTTTTATTCCTAATTTATATAAATGACATTGTTGATTGTGTAAAATTTTCTAAAATTTTAATCTATGCTGATGACGTAAAATTATACATCAAGTGTAAACAGAATGAATTTACTAATGTACATCTACAAGAAGATTTAGAAAGGTTGTACGCATGGTCCAACAAGTGGCAATTAAAGCTTGCCATTTCAAAGTGTTCTGTTTGTGTTTTTGGGACATACGTACAACCCGTTGTCTATCGACTAGCAAATGAAATTTTGCCTAGTACTACTGTTATGAAAGATTTAGGCTATATAGTCAGCTCAAATTTGAAATTTTCTGACCACGCAATGGAGGTATATAAAAAAGCAATGCAGATACAAGCCTTAATTTTTAGAAACTTTAAGTCTCGCCAGCAAAATTTTTTGATTAAAATGTTTACAACGTACGTCAGACCAGTGGTAGAATCCGGGACCAGCATATGGTCCCCCTTTTTATTGAAAGATATAAACTTAATCGAGAAAGTACAAAGAAGTTTCACTAAGCGCATTCCCGGGTTAACTGAGCTATCGTATAATGACCGTTTAGTCCGACTGAAGCTAGAGTCTCTGGAATTGCGGCGGCTTCTCTTCGACCTGAAATTGGTTTACAAAATTGTATACAATAAGATTGATTTGGACTTCGATCTGCTGTTTAAATACGCCCCGAATAGTAACACAAGGAGTCATAATTTGAGACTTTCGTTACCAGCTAGAAGACGTTCGAACGCTTTGGAGAATATGTTTAATTGTAGGATAATTAATGTATGGAATCAACTGCCTCAGCATGTAGTGTCAGCTCCTAATTTGATTAATTTCTCTAACCTCATTCGCGACCTAAATTTTGAACAGTTTTTACGGGGACAAGGGGTCAGGTGATCACTTGAGGATCCTCTCTTGCCCTTCTTTATATTTAACTGCATTTTTTGATTTATACTTGTATTTGAATAAAATCTTCGATTTTGTTGTAATTGTTGGTTACTTATAAAGTAAACGACTTTGTTTGTTTGTTTGTTAAATCCATGCCAACAGATTCCCCCTAACCTATTCCCAATCCCATGGTTCCTGCGCCTAAGGGATGTATGGCTGGAGGTGTATCCAGTTCTAAGCAGTGACTGTACATATATTGGGTGACCCCTGGCGTTCCGGGGCTCCGCCGGGGACGCCTCCCTTTCTCTCGCCGAGATCCATGCTGTATGGAAACTTTTACGAACAGTTATTTGTATGACTCAATGGACAATTTTGATGGATTCTCACCCTCAGATATAGAGCTAACTGAATCTCTACTACCGGTTTACTCAGAGTCTAATAATGGCACCGATTCACCATCTTTTCAGGGATTCTCACCCTCGGAACTGCGCTCTGCTAGGCGGCGTGTGAACCGTCTGCTGCGTCTCCGCGACTACCAAAACCGGCATCCCAGACCCCTATTCCATCCTAAGCAGCTCACATTGGTTGCCACCTGGAACGTACAAACTGCTGCTGACCCAACCCGCCGCAGCGTCATAGCCGCTGACCTTGCCTGCCATAATGTTGGCATTGCTGTCCTGACCGAAGTCCGAATCCCAGGCTCTGGTGTCGACATCATCGGTGATAATACGAAATACAGCCTTCACAATAGTGGGCATGAGATCCACGCTGTCAGAGGAGTCGGGCTTGCTCTGTCTGAAGAAATCTCTAAGTCTCTGGTAGCCTTCCAGGGAATGAGTGACAGGTTATTGTATGCTCGTTTGAAATCCTGGAACGGTTATGTTTCTGTCATTGGCTGCTATGCACCGACTGACGTTTCCGACGATGATACGAAGGACGATTTTTACCAGCAACTACAGGACGCCTTTGCCGGCATTCCGAACTAGGATTTCCTACTGCTGCTTGGCGATTTTAACGCAGAGCTTGGCCACAGCCGCAACGACAGCCGAGCCCGTGGCCCATTTGGTACAGGGTCACTAAATAACAACGGTACGCGCTTACTATCTTTGGCGGACACTTACGATCTTGTCATAACCAACAGCTTTTTCCGGCACAAAGCTGCCCATTTCCTTTCCTGGAGGAGTAATACGGGACGAACTGCCAAATTACTGGACTATGTTCTGGTCAGACGGCGATGGCAGTCATCTGTTGTCGATGTTAGGATCAAACGGAGAACTGCCCTTCCCTCAGATCATGAACTGGTGCTTGCAAAAATAAACCTGAAACTAGCTGCTGTCCCCAAGACCACAAGAACTGCCCAATATAACCCGGAAAAACTGAAGGACCCAGATAGCCTACGGGCATTCAAAATTGAAGTCAGAAACAGATTCGAAGCTCTGGCTGAAGGACAATCTGATGATGATGACATTCCAGTGGATCTGTTGTGGTCGAAAATGGCGGACTGCATAAGTAAGGTTAAGGAAGAGTTGTGAATAGGTGTATTGTATATAAGTAAACCGGCCCTACAGGTCCTCGGTCGCAAACTAGGCAGACGAAGACCGGTACCACTTTCGGCTGAATGAGACAGGTTAGCGGCTGCCTGTCGGGATGCCGCAAACCCGGAGACCAAGAAACTCTTGAAGAAGGCACTACGGCGACAACTTAAGAGGGATAAGGAAAAGAACTGGAACAATCTGGCCCAGAAAATGGAGAATGCTGGCAGAACTGGCAATTCCAGATCTCTATTTGCTTTACTACGTGAGGCCACTGGCAGGAAACCACCAGTCTGTGGAGCTGTGAAGGACCGTAATGGAAACTTAATCAAAGATAAAGCTCTCCAATTAGACCGCTGGAAACAACATTTTGACTCACTGCTCAACCGGCCTGTTCCACAACCCACTCTACCTGGTGCTCAACCACCTCAACCGCCTCTCATCCGACCGAACGACGAGACCATAGTTGGAGGACCACCTACTACAGTCGAAATCATGGATGCTATTCGCCTCCTAAAACCTCGTAAAGCTGCCGGCTATGATGGACTAAGTCCAGAACTGTTCCTGGCAGCAGACACAGAAATTGCCCCACACCTAGAGAAATTATTCGCGAAAATCTGGGTGCAAAGACATTCTCCCACCCAGTGGCAGAGGGCAATCATTGTTCCTGTGTTGAAGAAAGGTGACAGACAGGCTTGTGATAACTATCGAGGCATCTCCTTGCTACCAATTGCTGGGAAAATACTGTCGCTGATTATCCTGAGAAGTCGCAGTTGGACAGTCGGATGAGGGATCAGCAAGCCGGCCTCCGGAAAGGACGCGGCACCGTAGATCAAATTTTCCTTCTACGAGCGCTGCTGCACCGTAGGAAGATCCATAAAAAGGACACATGGCTTGCCTTTCTTGATTTCAAGGCAGCATTTGATAGTATAGATCGCAGCTGCTTGTGGACCCTTCTCTCACACGCTGCCATCCCCTCCGTCCTGGTGGAAATAATTAAAGACATGTATGAAACATCAATTTGTCAAGTACGCGTCGATGGCTCGCTTACGGATGAATTTAAAGTCTCGACCGGCGTACGACAGGGAGATATTCTGTCTCCTCTTCTGTTCCTCCTGGCCATCGAGTGGGTGATGCAACAGGCTGTCCTAGATGGGGACAACGTAGAGGTGGCTGAAAATATGTGGCTGGCTGATCTAGAATATGCAGATGATCTGGTGTTGCTAGCTAGCTCTGAAGATCGTTTGCAGCAACAGTGCAACCGGGTCGATGGATATGGCCGACTGGTCGGTCTCCTGTTAAATGCTGGGAAATGCAAGGTTGTCCCTCCGGTCACATCTGCCCTAGGCCCTGGTAACGTGACGGTAAACGAAGAACTAGTCCGTAATTTTCCATATCTGGGCAGCATTGTCTCCAATGGCTGTGACCAGGGTTCTGAAACTGATGCCAGACTGGCCAAGGCTAGTGCTGTTTTTCGTCAACTATACAGATGCCTTTGGTCCAGGCGGCAGATCTCCATAAAAACGAAGCTGTGCGTATTCGATGCTATGGTTGTGCCTGTGCTACTATATGCCAGCGAATCGTGGGTAGTGCGAAAATCGGACCTTCAGAAACTGGAGGTTTTCGAACGCGCCTGCCTACGCACCATGCTAAGAATTAGGCGGCGAGACAATATTCGAAATACGGATCTCTACAACATATGCCACAATCACAAACGACTATCAGCCCATCTCCAACGCGGCCGCCTCCGGTGGCTGGGCCACTTAGGGCGGATGGATCCTTTACGGGCACCGGGAAAGGTGTTCTTCTCCCCCATCCCGGGTCACTGGCGGAAACCACCCGGTCGGCCGGCAACGTCATGGCGGCAGATAGTGGAAAAGGACCTATGGGCCCACATGACCCCATACAGAAACGCTGGGTACCGGTGGGATGATGTGGTCAAAACCATGGCTCAAGACAGAAACCATTGGAGGGCAATGGTTAATCAAGTTGGTATGGATCCGGAGCCCATCAGATTGCTGCAGCAGTAATGGAGATGGAACAAGTACAAGATTGCCCTGTGTTCAGAAATATTTACAAGAATATAACAAGGTAGCAAAGTTCGTTTTATATGAATGTCCAAACTTGTAACTGTACTCATTTGTCATTGTGTGACTTAATGTTAAATGGTACATTTGCATTTGAGTAAAGCGTTGTATATACAGCCCTTGTTGAAATTCCTTGGAAGGGAGCTGAATACACCTTGACCACTGTGTGTACGTGCCTCCTATTCAGCGCCAGACAGAAGAACAGCGGACCCAAAATTTCGATCCAGCTGCCCTCCCCTCAGACCGGAACAGCATTATCGGGGGAGGTCTGAACGCCCACTCCCCTACGTGGGAGAACAGAAACCAACCCGACGACCTCGGAGATCTGGTTGACGAATGGCTGGCTACAGAAGACATGGTGGTACTCAACAATGGCTGCCCCACCCGTCTGGGTGCCAACCCGCGGGAAGGCCCCACAGCACCTGACCTCACCATCTGCAAATCGGCCCTCGCCCTGTCCATGACATGGGAGGTACAGCAGACAACACTGTCGGACCACCAACCAATCCTCAACACTCTGACCCTCCCATCTGTGCCTGGTAGCCCCTGCGCTGGGGGCCCACCGAAGTGGGCCTTTAGGAAGGACAACTGGAACAATTTCAGGAATCTGCTCCAGCAAAGCATGGATCACGCCCCTGACCCTGCTACCGTTGGCTCCCTCAAAGCATCCAAGTATTTGACTGATGCTATCATCTCGGCTGCCAGGAGAAGCATTCCAAGGGGAAATGTGGTGAAACGGGCCCCCTGGTGATGCCAGGAAACGGAGGACACCATACAGAAATGCCGTGCCCTTCGAGAAAGAGCTAGTGTCGACGAAGCTGGAAGGCAACAATGGATTGCCGCTAAACGAGAAGCAGTTGCCCTCATCAGAACTTTAAAGACAGACAGCTGGAGAAGCTTCGCATTCACCCTCAACGCCCGAACAGACCCAAGATCAGTTTGGGCAGTTATCCACTCGATCCAGAGCAGAGCATCCATTTCACATTTCAGTGGGTACCGTCGCACATAGGAATCAACGGAAATGAGCTGGCCGATGAAGCGGCTAAATTGGCTTCTACGCTGCCACAGGCAGATGTGCCTGTCGACTACTCAACGGCAAAATCAACTATCAAGCGACACTACCGGAACGAGTCGTTGGAAAATCAGAAAACCTATGATCAGATGGGAATCTACAATGGCCGGCCCAAAGCGGCCACCGCAGCGGAAATAACAATGACCAGAAAGGAGCGTGTTCTGTTGGCACAATTGAGAGCCAATGGACACTGCAATCTACTGGCCCAGTACCGACACCGAATCGGTATCTCTGCTTCCCCGGCCTGTCCTAACTGTGGGCACCCGGAGGAAGATATCCTCCATCTTTTTATCCATTGTCTGGCCCATACGGCAATGCGCACCCGGCACCTTGGCCCCAACCCCACCATCTCGGTCCTTTCGGAGGAGCCCCGGGAGGTCAAGGGTGTGGGGAGGTATTAACCTCGCCAATCATATTGGGACCCTCCCAGACGATCCAGGAAATCACAACAACAACACAAATTCCTTGGAGTAAATCTTTCTTCTTCTTCTTCTGCGCGTTGGTACTTACTTACTTCTAACTGAAAATAGTTGAAGCGCTCTCCAAAACGGGCATAGAGGAAATCCTCGTCCAGCGAGGCACCAAAGGCAACACGAGCTCGTTTCAATGAGTTTATCATGTAGCTAAACACTAAAATTTCATTTGATTCATTAAAAACTAAAAGATGACAGTTTCCGGCAGTCTACAATTTCAGGCTTTCCCTACAGGGGGGGGGGCAATCGGCTCCTCCAGAACCCAGGCTCAATAGTCGCAAATGCGACAAAAGGATTGATGTTCTGTGGCAATCCATTGTGATCTGCGTGGCGTTGTTTCAATCCTAAGGTTAGAGGGCTATGCTGTACTTTACTTTTCTTATCACGGGAGCTGCTAAATTTAGGGTCGCGTCATTTTGCCCATGCTTTCCTGTGGGCGTGTTCAAGCCGGTAGCTAGCTCAGCCCAGTGATTGTTAAATTCAAAGGAGACACGATTCTTTCTGATAATTGACGGTGTTTGTCTGACCTAACTTCTAATGTACGTTATATACCTTCTTTTAATTATGGAAACTGAAATTAACATTGACTGAACGCACTAAACCGGAAACAAGTTACTCGATGACTTGGTTTATTTTAAGCGGTAATTCAGCGGAGCTGGTTGCAGGTGAAACTTAGAAATCTTAAACCACGTATGCAAAATTATATCTATGAAAGCCCTAAATTAGGAAGTATAATTTTGACAGACTGAAAACTGGGGGGATACTGAAACATTCTTTTCTCTCAGTTGTTCCAGCCCATATTTACATACTTAGTATTTTCGATATAAAAACAAATACAAAACCAAATAAAAAAAATTAAAAAAAACTGAGACAAACTGTCCAATTATAGTAGAGACATTACTGGACGAATTTAGGACTCCGCCCATGTTGTGACAGAGATCAAAAGGGTCCTCAATGGCCAGTCTCCGTTTGGTCCATTCCTTTTCCGAACGACGCAGAAGGGCAGAACGACGAATGGAGATCACCACATCCTCATAGTCAAACTCTTCCACATAAAATCTAAAAAAGGACAGAAAAATTTACTGCAACTAAAAATAAGCAGAACAAAACCAAGAAATGTAATCAAGTTGACGCAATTAACTGTCATTAATGGGGACGTAGATGCCATCTCCGTGGGAAATCCGATGGACACGGACCCCATGGAGATCCAAATGGATATCCCCACAGGCGTCCCCTGGCATCCGTCTGGTTAACAGCGCAAATGGGCTCTGTTCCCGGGGGCATGAAATCGCCGTGTCGAATTACACGGATGCCATCCAAGTGCTTAAATTATGCTACCGAGTTGTTTCTTCAGATATTATGAACAACACATTCTCAAAAAGACTCACTCTGACTGGTAATGAAAAGCCCATAAATAAATACTAACCTAAGGAAACCTAACCACAGACTGGCCAATGAGCAATCGTTTTCACAAGACCATTTGGACTTCTACAACAAAAAAATCAGTCTGATTGAACGTAGTTCTGCTACTATGATAAAAAGTGAAAAACAAGACAACACAATAATTTCTGAGCCGTCAGTGCATAAAACCAACTTAAATCTTTTTAAATTAAACAAAGTTAAAGCTTTTAAGCAGCAGTTATTAATTGTAAACTTTTATGGTAACAAAACAAAGGTTTATGTTTTGCTCAGAAATAAAAATGATTCAAGCATTTCAAGAAGGTCTCTCAAAAACTTAATTTTTCGACAGTTTTGGGGGACCCCCTCAAAATGGGTGGGAGCTTGCCGAAAAGTGGAGGGGGCGAAACTTGGGGCCATTTCATAAAAAGCGCTTAAACGGCTTAGCTTAAAAGTGAATTTATTTATGAAAAGGGTGGTCGGCTTAAACGGCTTAAATGGCTTAAATGGCTTAAACGGCTTAAATTTAAGCCGTTTAAGCCGACCCTTTTCATAAATAACCATCGGCTTAAGCTTTAAGCCGAATCTTTTTCATAAAAAGCACACCGGCTTAAAAATGCAGTGGCTTAAAATTAAGCCGTTTAAGCCGATCTCCTTTTCATAAATAGTTGCAGTTTAAGCCGTTTAAGCCGATGGCTTAAAATTCAGTTCAAATTGTCTGATTTTTAAGCCGCGTAAAATCACCGCGCTTAAACGGCTTAAAACATGGAGGTAGCAATATTAAAACGTTCATAACTTCCCCAATATTTGGAGTAGGCCAATGATATTTATATCAAAATGAAGCTCATAGTGTGAAGAATTCAATGGCATTATTGGCATGCTTTTTACTACTGGTAAATATTTTAAAAACCAGCCTCACCTTGATGAGTAACCTTCTATTTATCGGATTAACAGTTTATTCAAGCCAAAAATACTTTAAACACGTACCGGGGTAGTTACATCATATGATATTTCTTGGAAATCCTCTTTAAGCGCTAAGGCGTATTTTAAATTTTAAATTTAAAATTTTCAAAATGAAACTGAAGAGATCAGGCCCCAAACAAGGCATTATTCCGCAGCAGAGCCTAGTTCTTCCAGTGGGCATGGTTACAGGAGATACCAGTAAGGCCCCTAATTTCTGGTTGCGTGCCCGAGGTTATACCAATTATGACCACTGACTGTGGCTTGCACCAACTGACCTAAATTTTACTCAATGACAGTCTGCTTCTCATCCGCTCACTCGCCTATGGCTAGCAGTTTCTAGCACAAGTGGAAGAACAATTTTCTAGCGTCAACCACATCTTAATTTACGCAGGACGACTAAGAATTAGACATTCATTATAGCAGAATCCTAACAAACAACTATCAGAAATTTCACTTAATTTTTGAATTTTTATTATATTTATAAGAATCCAAGTACAGTACTCTGTCTGCTCACCCAAAATGGGCCGGTGTTACTGTAAAAACTTCAATGCCATTAAATTTCTTTCTAATGCAATATTTGATCTACGATAAACTGATGCATTCTAAACAGTATAAAATTTAAAAAAATTAAGCTAATTTTTCCTCAATTTTTTATTTTAACTCCAACCCATTTCGGGTGAGAGACGGGATGTACTGTATTTGGATTCTTATAAGTGTAAAATTAAAAATTCAAAAATTAAGTGATTGCTTGGTAGGATTTTGCTCTTAGTTCTGCGTAAATTATGACGTAATTGACGCGGGAAATTGTACTTTTACACGTACTAGAATCCGCTAAACTTCGGTAAGCGAACGGTAAGCGGACTGGCCATTACATACAAGTATTAAGTAAGCTTCATTAAATAGATAAGCATGGGATTTTCTTTCTCAATGTAAATGTTTCAACGTAAATGTAAAAACTTGTAATCTCGGGTTATTTCCTACAAGTATTCTACATATTAACGAAAACTTGAGTCAATTTTTCAATTTTTATTTTTAAAATTCCGTATAATAGAAAGTATTTTATTTGATTTCGATGATTGGATCATGAAGACGAATAAATTTGCAGACTTTTTGGGAAGACGTTTTTTTGAACCCGGAAGTGATAGCTTCTCTTTAGCTTTCTCACACTCGGAGAAATCCATGTTCAAAAATTACTTTCGTGTTATCACATGACCAATTCAGACAGTAGAATTACGTCAGAAATGCTTAATTTTGTTGTAATGAATACATTCCTAGCTTAATTCCTATGCAAATCATTGTTGAACTCTAAGAACTGAATGAATTACTTTCAAAGTTTGGTGCAAAAACCCGAACCAGTACCTTAAGGTGGTGATTCCTTTTGTGCATGTATTGTTGTTTGACGGCCTAAATCACGATGGAATTTGATGCAATTTTCCAAAATAGGCTCATTTCATAGCAATCTCGCTTCAAAATTTCGAGATTTCCGTTCAGCACGGTTTTTGCTAGTTTCTGACAGTTGAGCAGCAGCTGCATAGTTATGATTATACTCATTTGAAAGATCCCGTTGCGCTCTACATTTTTGGTTTTGGAAGCAACTTTCTAGCTCTTCTCTATTGTGAGATATAGCCGAGATTCTTATTTTGGCGTTGAAAACTTGTCATTTTTGCTGAAATAAAAATCCACGATTTCTTGAGCTACATAAGCCGTAAAATTAAACTAAGGGTGTCGATTTGAGTGTCTCGTCGAGACCAATTATCCTAGGCATGATAATGTTCCAAGTGCTACCCCGCTTGCTGCTATCACAAAAAATGTAGTTTTTCCAAAACCATGACCAAATTTTTTCCAGCGATTGCAGAGCATTTACTATGCAAGCTAGAGGGTTGCCACTTAGTGCACGTGTTTTACACAAAAATACCCAGGGACCCTTTTTTAGTTTCCCCGATTGCTGCTTTCTAGCTATAAAGTGCCGCTTGCCAAAGTCGGGAAAAGTAGGCAAAATCCAGGTTGCGCAAACATTTTAGCTAATTTCTTCATAACGAAGAGTGATTTCATGATAATTAAAAAAGGGTCCCCAGCTATTTGATAGTGGAATCGAATGATGTAGCCGATGCCTCTCGAAAAAATTTGCTTTAGTCTGCAAAAAATCTGGAAAATTAAAGTACTTCAAAAATGCAGTAAAATAGTTTCCGAAAAATGAAGTTAATTTCAATGCATTCATTAGAAAGAGAAAATGTTAAGCTCCATTTTGATATAAGAGATTAACTTCAAGTAATGAATGAGTAATTAGGGTTCAAAGTTGATGTCTCCAAAAGGAATCACCACCTTAAATGGCGTAGGATATGAGCTACAATGAAGCAGGAAGTTAATTTGCTTTTATATATTAATAGTCAAAACACTTTCATAAATAATAGGCTTAAATGGCTTAGCTTAAAAGGCTTAGCTTAAATGGCTTAAAAATCCTTTTCATAAATAATCGGCTTAATCGGCTTAAACGGCTTAAATTAAGCCGTCTAAGCTAAGCCGTTTAAGCCGCCTAAGCCGTTTAAGCCATTTAAGCCGATTATTTATGAAAAGGAATTTTTAAGCCATTTAAGCCTTTTAAGCTAAGCCGTTTAAGCTTTTTATGAAAAGGCCCATGGTTATTGGCCAACGCAAAGGGAAAAGTCATGGAGAAGTTGAAACATTTTTGAAATTGATCAAAATTTATCAAATCAAATCAAATAAACATCTAAGAAGATTCATCTGTGAAACGTTAGCTAGTTTTCATTATGCTTTTCCAATCAGGAATTATCCGCTCAAATTTGGGGGAGCACCCCCGTTCCACAAATTTTGCCAGACAAACCAGGCGTGTGGTCTGGAGTATAGCAAAAAACAGACTTTACATCGGTTTATGCGGAAGTCGTCTAAGCTAACATAGGATTATGTATTAAGAGTGCAAAAGCGTACAATCAGCTCAATATCTTCCATAAAGTAGGTATTCCATCCATCGACAATCAATTCAGGCGCTTCACTACCAACATACATCTAAAAAGTTTCAAAAGACGAAAGGAGTACTTTATCAGGACTGAAATATTTCAAACTCGAAACCCGTTTTATACGCAGCAAGAGTAGTTATGAAGAACTAACCGTAAGACCACAACTACTTATCACGTCAGGTTAGGCATCATGGGAGACGACTGAAAATTACACTCAGCGCGACAAGAAAGTTCAGTGATAAGCTAAATGAGTGCTTATAGCCGGCAACATGACGTGTGTGGACATTTTATGCTTGCTTTAAAACAATATACATGAAAACATTAAAACATACAATAACATATATAATATTTATATATAATATAGTTAAAACAATTATAATAAATAACAATTTAAAGCATATATACGTAGGCTAATATGACAACAGGTTAGGTAATAACTAACCTCTTGAAGACAGGGTAGAACCGGTGGGTCCGTTCTTTGAAGATAATAGATGAGCATTAGAATAAAGGCATAGGAGGATAGCCGGCCCAAACGAACATCATTTAAATGGCACTTCTGCAAACACACATTTTGTGTAAATAACAATAATAATTAATGCAAAAATACGTGAATTTACTGACAGAAATAAAAAATTTTGCAAAAAGAAAAGTCAGACAAATTCAAAACATGTCAGCTTACAAAATCTGAGTATATGTCAGAATTACTTTTTGTCATTAAAAAAAATGACTAAAAATGCGTGTCCTATTCTAATTCTTGTTACGTTAAAAATCGCAGTGTAAGCATAATTTCCATTGAGACAAATCTGCAAAATATGCAAAACATTTCGTCAACGTACCTTGGCAAAAGTTTTCAGGATCAAACCCAGAGGTGTAACCCGATCATCCAACTGAGAATAGGTCCGAAGCAGACGCGTATTTCTGGATGCCTAAAAGTTGCTCACAAAACAGTAGAAATTATTAAGTAAAGGTTTATAAGTAAGTGCTGACATAAAATTCTAGACTAAAGCTAACAGTTTCAGGAAATGTTCTAAGCGATTAATATAGCTGGTGGTCTAAAGTATATATATCATTATACATTATCTTTCTGAGTTTTTTACTGGCTGGGGAGGGAGCGCCCCTTAAACCTTCACTGACAAGGAAATTTGAAAATGACAAATGTCTAGGTTTTTTGTGCCAACTAATCACAACATGTTTCCGGTTTCGCCGAATGAAATTTTTTAGTAAAAAATTTGTTAGTACTTTTTACCTTAGTAACAACTGTAAAACTAGAAAACTTTTGCCGTATTTTTCGCTTTTTAAGCTACGTTATCCTTCCACTAGCGGGGAGAAGGGGCTCCCACTACTGGACCCTTCCCTAATTATTTTTTAATAGACAGCTTCAGTCTTTTACACAGTAATGACGCTAATGTTCACAAAAGAAATTTGAACTGGGGCCGATGTTAGAAACGTCTAAAACCAGACTTCTCTTTGCCATCTTTAACTCAGATAAATCTTGGACTAGTCATTTAGCCCCGGTCTGAGCTATGTGGGAAGGTACAACCGTGCAGGGTATCAGCCTTGAGGAGCTGGCCCCTCTTCTACGGTTCAGTCATTATTTGAGGTGGCACTTCTGGCTGAAGGGCTGTGTATCCGGGGATGAGCACAGGCAGACCCTGGCATGTTCAGGGTATCTTTTACAGGGGCGGTCCCATCCCAAAATTGACCTCCCCGGATTTTTGCTTCCCTCGAGATATTCTGGGTGCCCACAGTTTCGCCAAGAACAAGTTTTGAGAACTTATTGCGTTTCTGCATGCAAAATACGCCAAAAATACCGTTTTCGGTCCACTTTTACCCCTCCCCCAAAATTTCTTCACCCCTGGGCAGGGCCCGACCCCGCCCCTGGGAAGCCCCCGCCCGGAAAAAATCCACAAAAACGACCCAGACAAGGGTAGACATCCTTTTACCTGAGCGACAATACAGCTCCTGATTCAATGATATGGTAGCTAATTCATACATCAAAAACAACCCACATTAAGGCAAACTGACCAGAGCATTGTACACGGTTAGATCGCCTTCACAGTCAATCGAACGCAGCTTAAATCTGGTGACAGGAACGGTAGCCTCCTCTACAGCTGTGGCATACTCAAAGTCCCAACAGCCTTGCATGACAGCCGCTACGTGTTTCAGGATTTGAGTTTCACTCTGCAACAAAAAGAGCAAATGCCAAAACAATCCCCAGTAATGTGCTGTAATGGCCTGTGCATTGAACAAAAGAAGACATATAGACATGGTATAAATAATATATTAGATGAAACAATGAAAATCATTCAGATGTAAACGAACCTGGCTTTACTTCTAGGCCAACATTTATGGCTCACCGGAAATGGGGCATATTTTTAGGTGTTTTTAAGCTAGAATAGCAAACAGTTCGTTAAAACTCTGGCAACGCCGGAAAATTCTTCGAAAATTTAGGGTAAATTTGTCCACTTTTCGGCTTATGGGAGGAGGTCGTAATTTATGGGGAGCGGCATTTTATGGGCGGCTGCTCGAATGGGATGCGGTCCCACTAGAAGTAAGCCAGCGAACTACACTCACTGCAAATGTAAAAACTAATACTGTTGTAAATACATATAAAATAGTTAATTTTAACTTGCCTGTGGATTAAAACGAGTTAAAAGTTCTTTCAACTCACAGCGCGTAAAGGCACCTAAGCTGGGTTGACTTTCAGTGGGAGGGGGCAGGGCGCACCCCCACTTTTTTGGGCTTCCCGATCTCACAAGAAGGTTCCCAGAAAATGCCAAATTGTAAGGATTTTTGGTCAAAATTTTCTAAAATTTTACGGCTCCGCCGAAATTTTTTGATCACAAATCATCTATTCTGGCTCTAAAACTTAATTTTAATCACTTTTTAGCTTAGTTTATAGCAATATACTTTGAAATCAGGCTACTTTTACTGTATTTTTGACCATTTTATCCCCCACTTTTGGACCTCCCCCGACTAGTGGGAGAGGGACTCGTTCCCACATTTTTCGCCTAAAATAAACCCAGCCTAAGTATATGCCAACTAACCTCAGGGCACAAGTCATGATCGCTGAAGGTTAAACAGATATCCATATCAGACGTGTTGGTGCCAAATCCACTGGCCGAGGAGCCAAACAAGTTCAGATGTACATGGGGCCACTGAAGTCGAGACTTTAACAGGCACTCAAGATCGGTACAAAATTGCTCCTGAAATTTCAGCCTGCACTCTGTCATTCCGTACTGCCCTAACAAAAAATAAAAATAAAGCAAAAACACTTCCAGAAAAAAAGTTTGGCTAAATAAGGTATAATAAACAAAATAATAAAGATGCAAGAAAGAACAGAAGAAAGGCTGTCGGAAATTATTGTACGTGTAATGGACAGAAAAAACGAAAAATATCCAATATTAGCCAGATTTACATTAATTTACTCGAAGGCGGATAATTTTGGAAAATTGACACGTTCACTGTTTTCAAACAGTTTTCACAGTCAACTTTTGCAGTTTGTTTTGCAAATAGCTTCAGGATGCCAAAGCATAAGACATCTTCTTGCAAATAGTATATAGTGACAAGCTTTTGAAAGGAAAATCAAATCCATATGTACATACGTACTGGCAACATCCGCAAGAAAGATGTTGAGCAAATCCTGAAAATAGGAGGTCATGGGCTGTAGGGATCGAACAGGGATTTCTGTGGATCCCTCCACACACGATTCTTCCCAATGATCATCTCCATCACAGATCCCACACATACTGTCGGATAAGGAACGTGTCTGAAAATTTTCAAAAAAATGTGAAGGGAAAAATTAGTCACAAAAACGTATTGTGCGTAGTATCAAGAGTACATAATATATAAAAGTGTGACAGCTGGCAGGTTCTCTGTTATCAGCTGCAGGTGCATGCTTTGCACGCTAACAGCTCACCTCAAAATTCCGTTTTCTTCGAACCCAGTTTTAGTTATATATACGTTATACAAGTAATATAAATGCTCCTCCGGAGCATGAAAAAGTAATATGGGTAGTTGTGAGGTTGTAAAATCAAGAGAGGACTAGTCTTAAAAATGCTTAATATGGGGCTAGGTTCAAAAAAAGAAGAGGACTAGGTTGTGGGCGAATTAATATGGGCACAGCTTCGCCGAGCAACCCATATTCGCGGACTGAAAAAGTTATATATTTTTATATGTACCAGTGTTCAGATTTAGTTACGGCACGTAAATAATATACGACTATGATAAATGAGTTTTAGTGGAAGCAAACATTTCTTTCGATAAACTCTTAATATTTATCTACTGAGCGTTTTAACCATTTATAAGAAAAGTATATATTTCAACAATAACTTCAGGATCAGGACACTCTCCGACGATCTTCTATTTCTATTCAACCGTTAGCGTTACAATCATAGCTTTCGTTCTTTCTAGTTGTTTGTCGTAGTCCAGCACAACCAAATTATATACTATATAGTTTACGTATATATGACTGCTGGAATTGTAATTATTGACTATAGATTGGCAGATGAATGTTTCTGTTGCTAAGTGTACTGTTTTGCATGTGGGAACTCGAAATGGTCACAATAATTACCTTATAAACAACCAGATCATAAATTCTGCTGAGTTCGTGAAGGATTTAGGTATTGCCATCTCTCATGATTTGAGTTTTTCGCATCATATTTCTATGTTAAAATCTAAGGCAAGTCAACGGTCAGGAATTATTTTTCGCAGCTTTAACAGTAGAGATGTTAAATTGTTGGCTAAATTATTTGTCACTTATGTTCGCCCTGTCCTAGAATACTGCACTCCCATCTGGTCGCCCTATTTGCTAAAAGATATTGATACCACTGAAAGTGTACAACGATCGTTTACCAAACGCTTACATGGTCTAAATACTTATACGTACAAGCAAAGGCTAGAAAGGTGTGGGTTACAGTCTCTTGAAATGAGACGTATAATTTTTGATTTATGTGTTATGCATAACATAATATATAATGTGTATGATTGTGCTTTTGACGATTGCTTTACTTATATGTCTGACGCTGGTACTAGGGGACAAAATAGCCTGTCAACTAGACCGAAACAGTATCGAAAATATCGCACAGGATACTCATTCTTTTATAGAATTGCGAATATTTGGAATTACCTACCTGAGCACATAGTCACCTGTTCGTCTATGGATGTTTTTAAAAACCATCTGTCAAACTTTGAACCTCAGCTTCAATGTTTCATTCAGGGGCGTGCCTTACAAGGATCTTAGTCCTTTGCATGCCATGTGTACCACTTTTCTCGAAAATCACGTTAGATTTTGGTAAATCTGTTTTTCTTTCTTTTACTAACTAATTTCACTGTCTACTTTGAAACCCAACGGTCCGCCATAGTTTCACGCGTCACTATGTCTATATGCCTGTCTACTAACCCTCTCGCGGCAGTGCCGCTTGCATGCATGCGCATTGCCGCGGCAGATGTATTACACTGTTGTATGTGGACGCGGCGCTATGGGTTGGGAGGCCGCGGGGTAATTCACGTGTTGTAATAAATTCTACAATACTAACCCCACGTGAATTTCTCGGGATTAATAAAAAAAAGGCCAGACTGACATTAATTGCTTTGTATATGGCAATCGCCATGGCCAAGCGTGAAAGCCAGCGAATATGGGTTGCTCGGCGAAGCTGTGCCCATATTAATTCGCCCACAACCTAGTCCTCTTCTTTTTTTGAACCTTGCCCCATTTTAAGCATTTTTAAGACTAGTCCTCTCTTGATTTTACAACCTCACAACTACCCATATTACTTTTTCATGCTCCGGAGGAGCATTTATATTACTTGTCCTTCTGTCATTTTAAAGGTTCCCTTTCCAGCAGTGAGCTGACGCAGATAAGGAGCTTGAAAAATGCAACAGGCAGGGCAAATGTGAGCAAATGGGCTTTCATTTTTTTACCAAACATGACTACTTGTGAAGACTTTCATTTTTGACCCACACCGAACCCACTGTGGGTGGGCCACTCACCCACAGGCCGCTGGGGCCACTTTTTGTGGGTGGCATAATGACCAAAGTTGATCGCCTCGCCAAGGGCTTTCATTTGACACCAAACTTGACCACTTTTGAAGACTTTCATTTTTGACCCACACCGGACCCACTGTGGGTGGGCCACCCACCCACAGGCCGCTGGGGCCACTTTTTGTGGGTGGCATAATGACAAAAGTTGATCGCCTCGCCAAGGGCTTTCATTTGATACCAAACTTGACCACTTCTGAAGACTTTCATTTTTGACCTACACCGGGCCCACTGTGGGTGGGGCACCCACCCACAGGTCGGTGGGGCCACTTTTTGGAGGTGGTATAATGACAAAAGTTGATCGCCTCGCCAAGGGCTTTCATTTGATGCCAAACTTGACCACTTTTGAAGACTTTCATTTTTGACCCACACCGAACCCACTGTGGGTGGGCCACCCACCCACAGGCCGCTGGGGCCACTTTTTGTGGGTGGCATAATGACAAAGGTTGATCGCCTCGCCAAGGGCTTTCATTTGATACCAAACTTGACCACTTTTGAAGACTTTCATTTTTGACCCACACCGGGCCCACTGTGGGTGGGCGCTGTGGGTCAGGGGTCACATTTACCGACCTCAGAAGTATGCTCATCGTTTTCAGCGACCCCGAGTTACTATATATGGGTACCACCCCAACGCCGAAAAACGCCATTTTTAGTGACTTTTAGGCCATTTCTAGTAAAAGTGGGACTTAGAAGAAACTTTTCGTGAAAACAGGTGAAAAAATGCAAAGTTTGGGCCCATCTCCTGAAAGCTACAGAGCGAAATTAAAAAATCTCTCTCGTTACATTCCGCGCATAGTCCGAAATATTCAAATAAAATAAACCAAACCGATCTAGCTGCTAGCCTGTGAAAAAAAGTCGATCACAACCGAAGTGCCAAAATAGCGAAAGTCCGACTTTGGGGCCTTGGCACAGAGCCAAAATTGGCCAGGTGCCAAAATGACCAAAAAAGGTTGCATGGGAGGACCCTGCCTACCATAGTATAGGACCAAAATGCCCATATCGTTCCAACACTGCGCTGACATAAGCACTTCCGAAAAGCGTTATTAACCGAGAAAAAAAAACAAACGCACGGTAACTCCCGCCTAGTGCAAAATTTCGAAGTTCGGAATTTTAACCAAAAGTATGGTGGTACTTGTAGTACTGCTCGAGTACTTTACGATGGTAACATTTTTACCCCTTCCAGACCTCTAATTAGCTGGCACCAGGCCAACACTGTCTCCAGGGGGCCGCGCAGACGCCTTTATACCCATACTATGTAGGGGCGCTATCGCGCCCCTACATAATTACGTGCGTACCGTTTCCATGCAACAGCAAGCGTAAGACGGAGGGAAAGAGCAGTTTCAACACCACTGTGCCCTTTTTTACTCCCACTTTAGCACAGTCGGTGCATATAATTTTATTTTAGCACTGCAAATAAAGTTTGCACTTTTTCATTTATAATAATAGTAAGTACTAACTAAAGCTCTGTAAACCACCCTCATAATACGTATACGTGTATATTACTAAGAATTACAAAGTGTGAACATACGCTAGATAGTTAGTATACGTACATCACGTATACGTACGTACATATAGATACACCGCACGACACTTACGTACAAAATTTAATGACAAAGTCCTGGCAAAGACGGAAAAGTCTTGGAGCGGACGGCTGCACAGGGCTGCCTCAAGACCACCAAAGTGATCCAGTTCAGTTTGAACGGGAGGACTGGCGGCCCGGCAGACTCCCTGCAGGCGTAGATGATTCAGTGGTGTGGGACCCCAACGTGTCAGTAGAGCACGCAAATAACTACAACAAACAATACAATTACATAGGTCACGTGAAATTAATAAAACAATGAAAATTAAACAGATCTAGTGGCAAGAAAAAGGCCAATCATCTAACCTCAGACATGAAAAAGAATGCTATATACGTATTTAATATGATTAGTTAGTGTCGTACCTAATGAATTTTCTGGAAGTTGCTATCTCGGTAACCGGAAAAGGTTCCCAACCTTCATGAATGCAACCACAGTCCTTTAAGTCGGTCTTGACGACATCAAATGTCTGCAAAATCACGAATATGTAGCTCAAAATTGCAAGAAAGTCACAACTGAAATTGTTAAGCCTATATACGTACTTAACCGGAGTCGGGATTAAAACTTTGAGGTACGTAGCTATATAAACACATAAGCCATATATACCTCATACGTATACGCGCATAGGATATTAAAGAGACAAGGTCTAATGTGGTCCTGATATTACGGTAGCAACCATACAGCATGCTTTTACAAAAACTTGGGAATGGTTTGGTGAAAAACTTCACTTTTGTGAAGTTCAACTCAGCTAGCTTCCAATGAATTTCGCGTAAATTCGGTTTTTCTTGAAATGTCTACGCGAAATTCGCCAAATTACCTTTCGCGAAGTTCGAGGAAAATTCGGATCGAAAGGTCCTAGGTTCGATTCCCACCTTAGTCGTAATGAAGTTGCACTGTTTCCTTGAGCAAGCAACTTAGGCTACAGTTCCGCCGGTCGGATGAGGCGTTAAATTGGTGGGCCCGTGTGTTGTCTTGCTGGGGGCAGTGCACGCTAAAAACCCTTATTCTACTTATCGTCAAGAGTAGGGCGCGGAGTCCCGGTGGAAAGGCACCCCCACCTCTGGGATCAACCAGTACCCTTGCAACGTGACCAACCTACCCTCTTCGAAGGGGTGCTGGGTGCAACTGAGTCAAGTACTCTAATTGGTCTCATTTCCCGTGGCTTGCTTCCTGATCCCCCTCATCTGCGCTAGAGACCTGGAGCGCCGAAAGGCGCTGTGCTCCTATGCCACGCGCATGAGCAGTTAATGGAGGTAGACAGCCCGGAGCCGAAAGGCCAAGATGGGTCCTCTCCAGCCTCCCACTGTGTGGAGTGCATCCAGGCAACATAGCTAGAGTCATACTAGATGTGGCTGATGAGGTGAAGCAAGGGTTCTATTCCTCGAGTATAGGAGTAGATCCTGATCGGCTACCTAATTCGACGACGACGACGAACTGCGGAATACTGTTTGCCGAAAAAATTTTGCGCCATCGGCGCACTTGTATTTTCCTTAACTTTTCGAAGCCATCGACCAGTATCTATTTGCTTTTATCGCTAGAACGACAAAACACCCTAGGAATACAGTAGTAAAAATAGTCGTAAACGCATTTAAAACGCGAAAAATCAATTTTTAGAAAATACACACATTTTCTTAGAAAAACACACTGAAAAGCACAGGTCCGAATTTGAAAAAACTGACCTCATTTAAGCAAACCCATTGGCCGTGAATTCTAAAGTCGCCAGTCCCAATCAGGCATAGATGCAGTGGCGTCAGACTTGGACCTAGATCGGATCCAGCTCCGGTGGCCACAAAGGACAGATGAGAAAAGATATTGCTCACATACAGATCGCATCGCAACGGTCCTTCCGATTCAATCAGGGCGTGCAGCTGGCTGAAACAACAGAAAAGACATTCATCAAAGACTGAAATAATATAAATCTCGAAAACAATTTAGGCGGGCCAATTCCGAAGCAACATGCTCACATACCGATCGTATCGCAACGGTCCTTCCGATTCAATCAGGGCGTGCAGCTGGCTGAAACAACAGAAAAGACATTCATCAAAGACTGAAATAAAATAAATCTCGAAAACAATTTAGGCGGGCCAATTCCGAAGCAACACCCTACGTGCGTTCGTTTAAATCAAGTTTCATTTGATTTCATTTGATTTCATCAGTTTCATTTGATTGATCAAGTTTCATCATTTTGATTCAGGTTTCATTTCTGTATCAACTGGGTCAACTCAGAACGACCGTGACGAACTTTCGAACTCAACGTTTTGGATTCTATTATCATTTTACTGGCGTGTGTGCTTTCGGTTTACTCTTTGGTTGCTTATCTACTTATCTTTTTCCTTATTCTTAATTCTTAATCGTTTTCCGTATTCTTACTTATTATCCGAACGTTACCTTTCTGCATTATTTCCTGCCTCTACGATTATTTTTGTCTCTCTTACTTTCTCTATTATTTTGCGTAGTATTCCATCTTTCTATTATGCCTCAGACCCGTGCGAAGTCATTACCAGTTCACCAGAACTGTTCAGTTTGTAGTGGTCCTGTCGGACGAGACGATTTTACTATACCCTGCAGCGTATGTCCACAACGAGCTCATTCGTCTTGTCAGAGGATCTCTGACAGGCAATTTAGATCCTGGATGTCGTCTGGCGCCCTTCAATATGTCAGCATCCGCTGTCCCAACTGTGCAGCTTCGACCGGAGCAGTTGTCCAGTCATCCTGCAACTCACCTTCCCTCGGCCAGAGGGGAACGTTGAGTTTTGAGTCAGCAGCAACAGCGGCTGACACCGCTGCTGGGTCAACAGTCGACTTGCCCACACTAGTGAAATTAACGGTGAAGGAAATCCTGCCCACTATGATCTGCGAGATTCTGCCAGCCCTTCTTGAACAGTTGACTCCCCTAATCCAAGGGGCTGTGAATCGGTCTCTCCAAAATCAACAGGAGAAAGAGCAGAAGAAGAACAGCTTAGTTGTTACTGGTCTTCCGGACTACGATTCTAATAAGAACTCTGATCCTACACCAATGGTTGAGAAGATGATTGCAACTGCAAAAATTGATCGCTCCGTAGTCACTCATATATTTAGAGATGGTCCTGTTGGCACTCCTAAAGGAAGAATTGTCAAAGTCAAATTCTCGGATCTGGAAGCCAGAAAATCCTTTCTACTGTTCAAAGGATTTCGGGCGATGGGAAAATCCTATGCCAAAGTGTGGGTGAGACCTGATCTCACCTACGACGAAAGGGTACGTGATCGTGAATTGAGAAATGAATTGATGCGTCGTAGAGAAATGGGCCAAACTGTCACTATTAAGCATGGTAGGATTGTAACTGCAGCCCCACCTCCTCCAAATCCCACCGGCGAAGGGGAACCTGAAGGCTCTGGCCATGCAGAACCAGAAGTGCCTGAGGGTTCCTCACAGGCAGAGGGTGGTGGTAGTCCTCCCCCAGCCCCAAACGCGTAGGGGGTAGTAGGGAAAGAGGGAAAAGCAATCTTTTGTGTGTCATGTTCAATGCTCGAAGTTTGTGTAATAAATTGTCGGAATTCAAACATGAAATAATCGAAAACAGCCCTGCGTATGATTTCATTTTCGTTACTGAAACATGGTTAAACAAAAATATTGTTGATTCCGAACTTCATGCCAATAGGTATAAAATTTTTCGATGTGACAGGACAGATCGGGCCGGCGGTGGTGTGGCTGTACTTATCCATAAAGCCCACTCTAGTGTATTGATTAGTAGTGTTAATATTAATTCGTCTGAAATTTGTGCTATTGATGTTAAAATTGATAGTGACTGGATTAGGGTTGTGCTTGTATATATTCCCCCTGCAATCCCAAATGATCAGTTGACAGCCATATGTCTAGCGCTGGTTGACTTATTACCTAGAAATAGACCAGCTATATTACTAGGTGATTTTAACCAACCACACATAAATTGGCAATTACTATCTGCTCCAAACAGCACAGCATCGGAAACATTATTAGAGTTTGTTATAACTGCAGGCCTTTCACAATTAGTGACCATGCCTACTCGTAATAATAATATTCTAGATTTAATATTTGCAACTGACCCTCGACAAATCGTCAATATTAATACAGAAGCTCCTTTCTGTTGTAGTGATCATGAAATGGTAACATTTACAATACTAAATAATGCTACACCTAGTATTTCTATTACTAAATTCAGGCGTTATCGCAATGCTGATTACGAATCCATGAAGGATTTTATAATTTCCACAGACTGGGAACTTTTATTTGGTGATAGTCTTGATGTAGAATACCTTTGGCAAATTGTCAAAGGCATTGTACATACAGCCATTGAATTATATGTGCCACATGGAATGCGCAGCATAACTTCGGAACAAAGTTTGTCGCCAGCTCTCCGTAATTTGAGAAAAAGAAAGAACTATCTATGGAAGAAATATAAAGCTAACCAAACTATTGAAAACCATAACCGCTGGAAAATCGCTGTTAAAAACTTTCGAAACAATCTTCAAGCTGATCGTGTTCAGCGTGAACGAGAAATGTCGCATTCTCGAAATCCGATCAAATTTTGGAGTTTTGTAAATAAAAGATTAAATAAATTGAATGAGGATATACCAAACTTATATGCAAACGGTACTAACATTGATTGTGATAATGATAAAGCTCAATGCTTGAACCAACAATTCTCTTCTGTTTTCATAACAGATAATGGACAAGTCATCAGAAATTATTACGCTGCAGATATAGTGAACATGGATCTGCCAGAGATAACACATATGGATGTTATAAAAGCTATAAGTTCCTTTGATAATAAGATGTCTGTAGGACCGGATTCAATTCCTCCATACGTACTTAAAAAATTAAAGCATGAACTTAGTCCCCTTTTGATGCTTATATATAACGTAAGTTTAATTACTGCCACCCTGCCGCGTGATTGGTTAAACGCAAATGTTGCACCGATTTTTAAAAAGGGTAATAAATCCTCCCCCGAAAATTATAGACCCATTAGTTTAACAAGTCCAGCAATGAGATCTTTCGAAAAAACTTTGAAGCCAAAATTAGTCAACCATCTTAGTAATAATAACATTTTGTCTGTCCATCAACATGGTGGACTCAAAAATCGATCCACACTAACTCAATTGTTAACATGTCTTAACGATTGGACTAGTGTTTTAGATAACAAAATGAATAAAATCATAGTGTATTTAGACATTAAAAAAGCTTTTGATACAATACCACATGAAAAACTACTTCAAAAATTATTCCATGTAGGTATCAGGGGTGACATGCTTATGTGGTTTCGAACGTTTCTTAGTAATAGATCACAGCGTGTCAAAGTAGGTGAACAATTTTCTGATTGGACACCGGTCATAAGTGGTGTCCCTCAAGGCTCGGTTTTAGGACCTATTCTATTTTTGATTTATATAAATGATCTTACTAAATTACTTTTACATTCAACAATTAAAATTTTTGTAGATGATACTAAACTTTTTTTAACTGTCAAGGATATGACAGGGGTACAGGCAATACAAAGTGATCTTAATAAAATTGTAGATTGGGCAACTGAGTGTCAGTTACAGTTTTCTGTCCCTAAATGTGTTATATTAACACTTGGTAGCCCGAATTTTCAATTCAATCTTACTATGGATAACACCGTATTGCCCCATGTTACTGCTGTCAAAGACCTTGGCGTTTGGATAACCAATGATTTAAAGTTTCATGAACATGTGAATAAAATTACAATTAAATCCAGACAAATATTAGGCCAAATAATGAGAGCTTTTCACAGCAGGCAGCACGAAATTATGCTTAAGCTCTATGTTACCTTTGTTCGCCCTCATTTAGAATATGCGTCACCAGTTTGGAGCCCACACCAAATTGGTCTTATCGACAAGTTAGAGAGAGTTCAGAAATATTTTACTAGACAGTTATCAGGTACCCGTAATCTAAGTTACAAGCAACGGCTAAATCTACTAAAACTACAACCCCTAGAACTACGAAGGATAATAGCTGACCTAAAAGTTACGTACCAAATAATAAACGCTACCATTGATTTAAATTTTAATGAGTTTTTCACCTTTGCACCTACAACTGGACTTCGAAACAACAGAACTTCTAAACTTGTTATTCCTGTTGTCAGATCTAGTCAACGCGCAGCTTTCTTTTCAGGACGAGTTGTTAAAATTTGGAACTCCTTACCTGAAAATGTTGTTAATGCAACTTCTATCGAAACCTTTAGTAAGCACCTTTCTGATATTAATTTAATGAGATTCTGTAAATCAAATTACCTTTAATGACCCAATAAAGCAATGAAGAAGTTAACCTGAAGGGCGGTGTTTCAATGCCTTCTAGAAGGTTCACCGTCCTGCACAAGCACAACCCTAAACAGTTTGAGTTACATCTCTTCTTTTACGTCGTATATATTTTCTTTCCTTCTTCTTTTCTTTGTTTGTTTTTCTCTGTCTTAGATTGCTTGCAATGGCTGGCAAGAACAGATATTGCCATCAAAAATTTTGGAGAAAATTGGACAAACAATCCCTCTGAACTACTACTCGAAATTCTAAATAAATTTCATATATATATTACTAACTATCCTTTGGAATAATGCCTATTAACCAGATACAATGATTGTTTACTATATTGTGCTGTGCTAATAAACCGATCTATCTATCTATCTAAGTTATCGTTCGCAAAAACAACAGACTTATGCATCCGACCATGTTCAGGAAATAATGCAAAATGAGGAAGCTTTTGCCTCCGTGGGAAATTCGATGAACACGGACCCAGGCCCGCACCCAGGGTTTTGAAAAGGGGTCCAAGGTGAAATGCAAGGGGGGCCTGTGGGCGGGGCCCGCCAGAAGTTGAAGAATTTTTGCACTGTTGCACAAAAATAGTGTATATATACATTGGATGTTTATTCCTGAAAAAATTCTCGACAATTTTCTAACATAGCTGTTTTTGCCATAAAAATAGCAAAAATTATCCATTTTGTCACCCCAAAAGGGGAGGTCTAGACAATTTGAACCCACTCATATCAACGAGTTCCACATCTTTATGGCTTCATTATGAAACGCCATATTAAGCGCCTTACCGAAGAAAAAAGTTAACATCAGGAACGTGGTCTTTGTCCAAAGAAAAATAGTTCATAAATTTTGGCAGGTGATTCGCTGGGCATGAAGATGTCGCCGAACTGCTGGGCTCATAAAACAAACGCGGCAGTGATCTCAGGATATCGTCCGGATCTTGGAAGCGCTGATTATTATTCCGACGACGTCCCATTTAATCACATTTTATATTTGAAAACGAGTAGGCTCAGTCGCTGCTGCTGGAGAGATGAATCAAAAATGTATTTCTGTTCATTTCTGCATCATTCCCTATAACGGCAAAGTGGGGGAAAACAATGGCTCACCCTGCTCGACTGGCACATAATAGAGACACAAAAGCTAGTTCAAATGAAAGTTCGAGTCTGGCATAGGTGTACCCCCAGCCATTTTTCCAACCCCCCCCCCCCACAAATTTTTGGGGAGTAGCACCAAAGGCGCGAAAATTGGTCAAAAATTGGGCATTTTCAGGGTAAATATTGCAAAATTTTTCAAAAAAGTCCAAATTTTTGGCTTAACATGTTTATTATCACAAGAAACGCACGTTTTAACGGTTTTATGGACTTCTAGACTCAATATTGACCTTGTTCTGGACTCATAAACATGTTGGCAATAAAGTTTTCGAGTTGAAAAACACTGTCTAACGTTAAAATCATACGTAGCTGTGTTAGGGGGGAGGTGGGGGAGGGTACCCCCCCAACAAAATGACAAATTTTGGCGATCCCCCCCAGATTTTTGGCCAAAAAGTGGCCAAAAATGGTATAAAATCGGAAATTTAGGGGGGTCCCCCACCTTCCGTCGGAACCCTCCCCCCTCCCAGATTTTTTTGTCCGGCCACACCTATGGTTAAAATTACTTAATGATTTCATGTTTTTCGGCATTAGCAATGGCAGAATACCTATGCTATTTCTGTCCAGTGGCGGATCCAGGATTTTGAAAAGGAGGGGGCCCGCTGAAAAACTTTTTCGGGGGGGGGGAGTGGGTAACCAAATTTCCCGGGGGGGGGAGGTAAAAATTTTCTTTTTCCAAGAACAAAATATTTTTACAAGAAAAATAATATTGTGTATGGAAAGAATAGTTCACCTGCCAATGGAAACAACTATATCCGGAGAGCGAAGCAAAGCATGGATAATTGACACAACAAGCACGGCAGAACCCCCAGAAGTTGAAGAATTTTTTGAAATCGTGGAAAATTCAGCAATTCAAATTTTTAAAAAGATTAGTTAAGATGAGATGCGTTATTGAGTTGTACATATAATCGATCAGTGGAAAACCAAAACGTGAATTGGATGCTTTCCAGAATTTTTCACTTCCACACTTTAATCTAGGGCACTTTCAGAAGCTGCCAATTATCAATCTTGCATTGCCCATTTATATACGCATAAAGTATATAGCAAGCTTAACAAAAAAATCAAAATTCGGTTTTTTGGCTGGAACTTTCGCAAAACTAAACCATATCGATTACTTTGAGGACCCATGGATAGGTCTTGGGCTAAGCTTTAAAACCACCCCAGTTTCATTGCTCTACCACCTACCAGTAAGTTGTAGTAGACGAAAATGTGTGATTTTTGTTTTGTTAAAGGTTTAACAAAAAAAATCACCCGTTAACAAAAAAAATCAGTGGCGGATCGGATCCCAGAGAGCAGCTAGCAGCTTTTTCTCATCAGTTTTGGATAGAGCACACTAAATAACGTATTTAGAACCCAAAACCGCTAACCTAGTGCTCCAACTAGGACAACTGACCCCGCCGAAGTCTTAGTGGTCACTGATGGCCCCCGACAGCGTCCAGTATGAAGTCTGGTGGCTCTAAAGTGCCGTTTTAAAGGCTAAAACGTTGTTTTTTCGTGTTTGTGAGTGATTATAACCTATTTCCAGGCATTTTGGCAGAGAAACTCAGAACTTCAAATTTTGGTGGGGTAGGACCCACGGTCACGCGACCCCTGCCGGACCCATCCGGACCCTCCAGGTACCAACTGGACAGTCCGAAGTGGCTATAAACATGTCCTAGGGGGTTTTCCAGGGCGCTGAATTCAAATCTGGCATTAGTTTTTCGGTAACTATGGCCTAATACTGACTTCTGGGATCACGTTTACCGTCGGACGGTTCAGGCCCGGCTGGTTACCAGGTTGGACTACCAGAAGTGCCAGGCAACCTCAAAAACAACGTATATAAGGGTTTTCGAGGTCGCTGAGCTCGAATTTGACGTTAGTTTTGCTCTAGCTGCTGTTCTGACTTCAGTAACAAAACATAAAAATGATTTTTTATTTAAAATTTTAACAAAAAAATCACCCACCCCAGGACGGCACAGAGGTCCAACTGGGAACTTCTATATATGTATCGATAGCCCACAGTCAGGACATGTCACATGCACAATATGGGTTGCCTAGGGTTTCCCTTATTAAATAGCAGCCGAAATTCGAACTTCGGTCATGAACGTTTTTGAGGTCACTTTTGGGTACCCTCACTTAAAGGTCTGCCCTGAACGCATGGAGAGGGCCTAGGGACTCAAACTCACAGGCTGTAATGTCGAGATGTGTGGCTATCACCATGCAAAAATTTGGGTCTCTGCGACTTTCCTGTGAGTCAGGGTGGGGTGATTTTTTTGTTAAAATTTCGGGTGATTTTTTTGTTAAGCTTGCTATATGTTATGAAAGCAAAATAAAATTTGTAAATGCTCGTATTGAAGCCGGTATATATATATATATATACGTAGTCATAAAATATAAAACTAAAATAAATAAAATAAAGGCGTTGAGTACAATTATATATATACTTACAAAACAGGAAAGGAAACAAATTGGAAGACACTTTAAGAGACAAGATAGAGACTTTAAGTTCTGTCACAGAACTATAGCCATGGGGGGAAAACCCACATTTTCGGATTTTGGCTGGAACTTTTTTATTATAAGGGGTATCTGAGAACTTTATATACCATCGTACTTGGAGTACTTAGAACTTTCTTTTAAGCCTATTTGCACTTCTCAATGTTGTACCGTTAGAGCGGTATAATGCAAAAAGTAGCGGGGAAAAAAACCCAATGGGGGAAAAACCCAAATGGGGGGAAAATAAACCCACCCCTCACAGGTCTTAAAAATGGTTCTATCGCAATTCTGACACTTTCAGTGTAAAAGTCAACCCTTTTTTAGTTAGTATGAACCCAAAAACCCGATCTAAGTAGCTTTTTTTGAGATCTCATGTGCCGTTGAAAATGCTGCAATTTGATAAAACTTATTATTCTATCGTGTAGAGAATGATTTTTTACGTAGAATTGGCTGTTAAAATCCACAATTGTACCTGTATTGGGCCCTCCAGCAGCGAAATGGCACTTTTAAGGTTTTTAGCCCCTAGCTAGCCAGATAAGCAAAATTGTCCGAATCTGACCGCATAGGATGACGCAGCGTGCTCGATAGTACCGTGCTATAGTCTCTAATTGTTTCCGTGTTGAGTTGTTAAAAAAATTTTCAAAAAAATTTGGGTGGGTTTTCCCCCCCCCCCCAAAGTGGGTTTTTTCCCCCGCCACGTTTGGCAATGTGCCAGACTAACGGTACAGCGGATCGGTCTAATTTTGGCTGTGTGCAAAGAGGAAGAGTTGCCATCATTGCAGATATTTGCAAAACTTTTCTAACCCAACCCAGTCAAAAGTTACATCGGTCCAAACTTTTGCAAAATTTTGGCATGGTTGGACCAAAAAGTAGTTGTCATTTTCAAAATGTCATAAAATGAGCAGGAGTGAACCAAATGACTTGATCTTTGCATACATAGGTAAGAAAGAGTCGCCCTTCCTGCTGCTATGTTTTGGAGCTCATATCTCCAACCCATGACCCAGGAGGCGGGTGGGTTTTTTCCTCCCCAAAAGGGGGTGGGTTTTTTTACCCCATGGCTATACGTACGTAATAAGGCAGCAGAGAAGTACAAAGTGTGCCGCAGGCGAAATATTTAAAAAATTTGTGAAATTTATTAAAATTATGCTTAATTTTCACTAAAAATATGCATATAAACAGCTGAAAAAATTTTCTAGGGGGGGCCGGGATGTCAAAGGAGGGGGCCCAAATCGCAGAGGGGGCCCCCGGGCCCCTCCCCTGGATCCGCCACTGGACCCCCCCCCCCGATTTTCAGATTTTGCTAACCCCGCAGTTTCCTTGGGGTGTGGGGGGGGGATTGGGAGGGTATCCCCCAAAAATTTTTGACCAACCTTACCCCCTCCCAGAATTTTTGACATACACATGTATAGCCATGGGGGGAAAAAACCCACTTTTTCGGATTTTGGCTGGAACTTTTTTGTTATAAGGGCTAGCTGAGAACTCTATATACCATCGTACTTGGCGTACTTAGAACTTTCTTTTAAGCCCATTTGCACATCTCTAGGTTGTACCGTTAGGCCGGTATAATGCAAAAAGTAGCGGGGGAAAAAACCCAATGGGGGAAAAAACCCAAATGGGGGAAAATAAACCCACCCCTCACAGGTCCTAAAAATTGTCGTAGCGCGATTCTGACACTTCCTGTGTAAAATTCAACTCTTTTTTAGTTAGTATATGAGTCAAAAAACCCGACCTAGGTAGCTTTTTTTGAGATCTCATGTGCCATTGAAAATGCAGCATCAAATGGACAGGTTTCATAAAGTTTAACACATAAACATAGGGCAATTTTTGAAAAATGCTAAAAACGATGTAATTTGATAAAACTTATTATTCTAACGTGTAGAGAATGGTTTTTTACGTACAATTGGCTATTAAAAGTCACAATTAGACCTCTGCTGGGTCATCCAGCAGCGAAATTGCACTTTTAGGGTTTTATGCCTCTAGCTACCCAAGTATTCAAAATTGTCCAAATCTGACAGCATAGGGTGACGCAGCGTCCTCGATAATATCGTACTACAGTCCCGAATTGTTTCCCAGTTGAGCTGGTAAAAAATTTTTCAAAAAAATTTGGGTGTGTTTTCCCCCCCAAAGTGGGTTTTTTTCCCCGCCACGTTTGGCAATGTGCCAGACCAACGGTGCATCGGATCGGTCTAATTTTTGCTGTGTGCAAAGAGGAAGACTTGCCATCATTGCAGATATTTGCAAAACTTTTCTAGCCCAACCCAGTCAAAAGTTACATCGGTCCAAACTTTTGCCAAATTTTTGGAAGGTTGAACCAAAAAGTAGGTATCATTTTCAAAATGTCATAAAATGAGCAAGAGTGAACCAAATGACCTGATCTTTGCACACATAGGTTAGAAAGAGTCGCGCTTTCTGCTGGTATGTTTTGGAGCTCCTAGCTCCAACCCGTGACCCAGGAGGCGGGTGGGTTTTTTCCCCCCAAAAAGGGGGTGGGTTTTTTTTCACCCCATGGCTATATACCCTCCCTCCCCCAACTTACGGCTATACCCCCGCCCAGCTATTTTAGGATCCAAAAAAGTTAAATTTGGCTAAATTTGGCCGAAAAATGGTCACTTTTTGAAAAATATTTCTAAAATTTTTACCGAAATCGCCTTAAAACCATAGTTGTACAACCTGTTTGGGTTGGGGGAGTAGAAGGTTCATGTGTCTCGGAGGGGGTAAATTTGGTCGAAAATTTTGGGGGGGATACCCATAGGTGTAACGGAGATTTGGGGTGGGGGAGGCTCCCCCCCCAACATTTTCTGGGGGGGGCCCCCTCTGGCGACCCCCCCAACCCCCCCCCCAGGACCCCCCCCCAACCCTCCCCCAAAAAAATTTTTCATTTTTTATGCCAAAAATCGCATTTTCAGCCGTTTCTAATGATAAAAAACATCTAACCATAAAGTAATTTTAACATTAGACAGTGGTTTTAAACTCAAAAACTTGATTGCCAACATGTTTCCAAGTCCAAAATAAGGACAATATTGAGTCATAAGATCCATAATACAGTTAAAAACGTGTACTTCTCATAATAATAAACAGTTTAAGCCAAAAATTTGGACATTTTTGAAAATTTTTTCAAAATTTACCCTAAAAATACCCAATTTTAGGCCATTTTTCGCGCCTTCGGCGCGACTACCCCCCCCCCCCCCCCCAGTTGGGGGGGGGGGACGTCCCCCCCCAAAAAGTTTTGGGGGAGGGTTGAAAAAAGGCTTGGGGGGGGCTACCCCCCCCCAACCCCCCCCCCACCTTATATACCCCTATGGGGATACCCCCCCACCCCAACCCCCCCCCCCCTAAGGAAACTATGCCTCCCCCCACTTTTGGTTACCCCCCCCCCGAATCCCCCCCCCAGCACTTTTTGTGGCCAAAAAGTTAGCTAAATTTTGCTAAAAAATGGTTATTTTTTGAATTTTTTTCCAAATTTTGGCTTAAAATTGGTTTAAAATGGTGTAAAAACGCCTACAACGATAAAAACAAGCCTTGTTTCGACAAAAAAGCGTTAAAATACAGAAGATTTTGCGTTTTTAGGCCATTTTTTGAATTTTCTGAGGTCCAAATTTTGGGGGGGTTCGGGGGGGTACTCCCCGTCACATTTCGGGGGTCGACCACCAAATTTCCGAAGTTTACCCCCCCCCCAACCAAAATTTCCAGGGAATGTTGGCCACTTTTTGTCCAACAATCTGGGGGAGGTACCATAAATCTGAAACTCTGGGGGGGGGGGGGTCGCCAAAATTTGTCATTGTGGTGGGGGGGGGGGTCCCCCCCCCCCCAACGGAACGCACCTCCCTTCGATAAAAGTCAACCTGACCCACCCCTCCAACAAACCCAAAGACCACAGCAAATGTGCTAAGCCTGACAAAACGCTCCTGAATTTTAAGAATGCGAAATTAAACTTGACATTCTAACAGTAGTTTAATTTGAATATGGGCTTATGTTGTCTCTTAACTGCAATTTAAAAGAAAAATTAATATTAAAAAATTAAAAATGTATTGCACCTAAGGATCATCCACGACTTCACACAGACGTTAATTTTTCAACTCGAATCTACTTGATTTTAGTGAGCGGACGGAATAATGAGGCTGATTTCTCTGTAAAACCAACAAAGGGCATAATTTTCCCAAAACAACGTCCTTTCAATTTTCCAGTGGCACAATAACACAATTCGGTTTGTAACAAATGGTTTTATACATGTTGTGCCTTGGAAATTCTGGCTGATATTTCCTAGGATTGCAAAGAGGAAATGATACCACAGCACAACCTCCAGACATGGAAACCCATTTCACTTGCAGAAATGAAACGATTTGGGTCCTCTGGGAACTAGTCAGTAATTTCTACATTGCATATTGTCATTTCGTACAAAATTAGATAAACTTTAAATGTATAAATAAAATAAATTGAAAATGTATAAATTGAAACTGTATAAATTATAAATTTGTCAGAAGATAAAAGAGCACTTGCAAGACCGGAAATGGCTCGCCATGTGCTGGTATCCTTTTGTGCAGCGCTTTTGTGGTGATTTTTCGAAACGCTATAACCTTCGCAATTTTGTGAGTTTGAAAGAGCTTTATACATCGTTTTAAAGCTTATAATCTATACATTCTGAAGTTAACATACATCGCAAACCCGTGCAAGAACCTGCTGAGGAAGAGTATCCATGCCAACGTTGTACAAGTAAATTTAAAACACAAAAGGGATTAGATGGGGACATGGGAGTACATGCTAGTTTCGATAAAGTATGCAAAGAAAATGCCCCCGGTTACTGCTCCCTAAAGAAGATCCCTCAGAAGACTACCTGGAACAACTATCTGAACCGATTAGAAACATTTATATTAGAAATTGGGATAAAATCAGAACTAAATACAATCTCGGCCCGGGAATCTATTCAACCTACAACTTCCGTTTGGACGACAGGAGGGAATCTAACCTTAAGGTGGTGATTCCTTTTGGGCCATATTATTGTTTGGCGGCGCAAATCAAGTTGAAATTTGATGAAACTTTCCGAAATAAGTTCTTTTAGCGTTCTAACACCCTCCGCGCAATCCCGATTCAAAAATTCGAGATTTCCGGTCAGAGTGGTTTTTCGCAGTTTCTAAACGTGTGGCAGCTGCTATACAGTTATGACTATATTCATTCGAAAGATCTCATCGAGCTTCACATTTTTGCTTTTTAAAGCAAGTTTCTAGCTTTTCTCTAACATGAGATATAGCCGATTTTCTTGTTTTGGCGTCGAAAACTTGTCATTTTTGCAGAAATCAAATAATCCCACATTTCTTGAGCTACGCAAGCAGTAAAATCAAACTAAGGGCGTCGATCTGAAGGTCTCAGAGGGACAAATTATCCGACGCATGATCATCTTCCAACTGCTATCCTGTAGGCTGCTATCATAAAAAAGTTGTTTTTGCAAAAAGACGACCAATTTGTTTCCAAAGATTGTGGAGCATTCATCATGCAAGTTGGGGGGCTGCTACTGAACAAATGTGTTCTACACGAATATACCCAGGGACGATTTTTTAGTTATCCCGATTGCTGCTTTCTAGCTAAAGTAATCGCTTGACAAATTTGGAAAAAGTAGGCAAAATACAGGTTACGCACACATTTCAGCTTATTTCTCTATAACGAAGAGCGACTTCACAATAAATAAAAAATCGTCCCCAGCTTTTTGATAGAGGTATCGAATGATATAACCGATGTCTTGCAAAAAAATTTACTTGAGTCTGCAAAAATTCTGGAAAATTATACTTCTTCTAAACTGTGTTAAAAATATTTTAGAAAAGCAAAACTAGTTTCATGGCATTAAATAGAGAAAATGTCAAGCTACATTTTGATATAAAAATGGCTTCTTAACTCCAAGTAATGAATGAGTAATAATGGTGCAAACTTTATGTGACCAAAGGGAATCACCACCTTAAGAAACTCCTCTACTCCGTTTTTGATTGTCAATTCTACTCCATCAAAATTAACTAGTCACTTGGGTTCATTCTGTAAGATGTTTTGGACCGTGAGTTAGCTTTCTATTACCTTTCAAACAACAACCATTATCTGGAAAAACCTAAATTCATCGGGAACAGCGAAGATTTGGAGGAACTTAATCAGGAGTTTAACAGAATGGATGTTCTGGAGTGGGCCCGACAGCGGAAATCTACCGCAAAATGGGTTGTAGTTGATGTTACCAATATTTACTTCCTTGTGTATAAACGGACTGGGTACGCTATGCACTAGAAAAAGAAAGAAATACCAAAAACATTAGACGGTGATGGACCGGACTAGTAGTGTGGGTAGGTAAGTAGGTTAGTTTAGGCAGGTAGACTAGGTAGTAGGGTTGCTTTGATGATAAAAATCAAAATTAATTTTGATGAGATTTTTGATTTTTGAATCCAAATCAAAAATCAAAATTATTGAAATTTGCAGGCGAATCAAAAATCAAAAATCAGAATTGCAAAATTTGGCACATGCATCAAAAATCAAAAATCAAAATGTTTGGTATTAAGCGAATCAATCTTTTTGATTTTTGATTTTTGATGCAGCGTCTTCTTTTCCCAGTTATAATGCCCAGCATGCATAAGTTTCTTAACTGCACTAAGAAAACTAGCTATCTGTTGAAACTTGATTTGCTGATATTTCATCAGTTCTTTTATATTTGTACATTTATAATACTGGAACATTGTTCATCGCTGCAATTACCGCTACGGCTAATGCGCAGTCCTGTTTTGTTTTTCAAGTAGGGTGGATAAAACTGTAATGATTCAAAGGCGATGGGTGATTGTTCCATGGACGCACGCTTTTGTATAATAATATGGGTATAAAGGCGTCTGCGCGGCCCCCTGGAGAGAGTGTTGGCCTGGTGCCAGCTAATTAGAGGTCCGGGAGAGGTAAAAATGTTACCATCGTAAAGTACTCGAGCAGTACTATAAGTACCACCATACTTTTGGTTAAAATTCCAGACTTCGAAATTTTGCACTAGGCGGGAGTTACCGTGCGTTTGTTTTTTTTTCTCGGTTAATAACGCTTTTCGGAAGTGCATATGTCAGCGCAGTGTTGGAATGATATGGGCATTTTGGTCCTATACTACTATTATATGTTGGTAGGCAGGGTCCTCCCATGCAACCTTTTTTGGTCATTTTGGCACACTGCCAATTTTGGCTCCGTGCCAAGCCCCCAAAGTCGGACTTTCGCTATTTTGGCACTTCGGTTGTGATCGACTTTTTTCACAGGTTAGTAGCTAGATCGGTTTGGTTTGTTTTATTTGAATATTTCGGACTATGCGCGGAATGTGACGAGGGGGATTTTTTAATTTCGCTCTGGAGCTTTCAGGAGATGGGCCCAAACTTCGCATTTTTTGGCCTGTTTGGGCGAAAAGTTTCTTTTTTCGAAAGCCCCACTTTTACTAGAAATGGCCTAAAAAAGTCACTAAAAATGGCGTTTTTCGGCCTTGGGGTGGTACCCATTTATAATAAATCGGGGTCGCTGAAAACGATGAGCATACTGCCGATACCGCCCGAAGTGACCACTGGTCAGCATGTCTCCCGTGGTTCCTCGCCCAGGGTCAAAGTAGGGAAAACTCACCATAAACATCATTTTTCGGGATTTTAGTTGGGGACACATATAGTAACTCGACTACGCTCGTTTCAATGGCATATTGCCGAAACCGATGGGAGTGACCAGTGGTCACTACGGCCTACGGGGCCCACTGACTACTGGTCAAATGTCAAACGAAAAAATGTTAAGCTCCATTTTGATATAAAAATGGCTTCTTTACTCCAAGTAAT
Organism: Trissonchulus latispiculum; assembly: GCA_030248195.1. Taxonomy (NCBI): domain Eukaryota; kingdom Metazoa; phylum Nematoda; class Enoplea; order Enoplida; family Ironidae; genus Trissonchulus; species Trissonchulus latispiculum. Next base: position 76,428 of record JASAND010001719.1, read on the forward strand.
GAATGAGTAATAAGGGTTCAAAGTTGATGTCTCCAAAAGAAATCACCACCTTGAGAATTTCATCAAAATACTCCTCGGACGTAAAATTACGTCCGAACCCCAGTGTTAAGTATAGTTGCTTCTGAATAAAAGGGACAAATTTAAGACACTTGTAAGACGTAAAATTACGTCCAAGGTGTTGTTTGCTTATAAGATAGATATCAGACAATTGAAAATATCTGTTTAAATGAAACAGTCACCATGGCCGTAATTAGGTTAAAATGCTAATTGTATTTTTTAGGAAATTGGTCAAAATTTTTGTGGGAGGGAACGTGTTAAGCCAAACTCAAAGTCAAAAGGATGTCTCTAGTTAGCAAAAACGAGGAAAATGAACAAATGCAGAAAACATTAGCTTTTAAGTGCCCAACATTAATTGGGGGGGGGGGTTGGGGGATACCCCCAGCCAAATGTCCAAATCACCCCCAATTTTGGGGGCCTCCGCCCCCCCCAACTGCTGAAGGAGAGGGTAGTAGTCGCGCCGTTTGCCAAAAATCGAGTGTTTTTAGGATAAATGTTGCAAAAATTTCAAAACATTACAAATTTACAAAACATTACAAAATTACAAAAACATTGTAGGGAGAAATTAACGCTTAAACTGTCTTATAGATTTCTGACTCAATATTGACCTTATTTTGGACTTAGAAGCATGTTGGCAATCAAGTTTGTGAGTTTAAAACCCCTGTCTAATGCTAAAATTACCTCATAGTGGGATGCTTTTTGGCATTAGAAACTGCTGAAAAACGCATTATCATTTCCAGAATCGGCAACAAACTGGCTTACTGGAGCAAATGGACTGATACTGTAAATATTAGACAAAGGTGCACATTCACATATAAAACACAACTAGATGGGATTGTGGGTTACAGTTAGTCATAATAGGTATGGTGGTAATAAGTATACTAATTAGATGTAAGTTGTGTTGTTATATGATATGAATCAGAGTCTTTCGGCCCTAACCCCTTAGACTCTGACGAATGCAAGAACTAAGATTGCAAACTGGTAAGATATAATAAGGACACGTAGGGTCATGAACTGAATTGGGAACACATGTGCCAGAGCGGGTAGGACCGGAATGAGTCATCGTCAGAGGGATCCAGTAGATGAAAGTTGAAATTTTGTAATAGAAGTCTCTGTTTTTTGATTAGAAGGCGAAATCTACTGGTTGGGCCAGCCTCTATCAGACCTGATTCATTCAGATCAATCTTTAATTGTTATTGTGTCTGAATTTAGGGTCTGTCAGTGCTGTCAGAGAATTTAGCTTGACAAATTAAGAGAAACTATGTATTGCCGGCTGCGCCGGGATTCCATATGCCGCAAACGCCGGGATTACACGGTGGCATAGCCAGATTACATCAAAAGGCCGGCAAAGCCGGGATTCCGAATAGATGGATCAATTTGGTTTTAGGTTTGAATGTGCGTTTATCAGTTGTTTAACGTAGTTTCATTTTTGATTACTTTTTATTTTGTTTAATTTGTATTTTCCAGTGATATTTGTATCACTGTATATTGTGTTATATAGTACATCCTTTATAAACCTATTAGAATATCCTCTTATATGTAACATACTAGTAGCAGCCTGGGTGATTGTATAAAGTCTTTTTCGTTGTCACATATACAAGAGTATCTTAGTATTAGGTTTTTGATTGTATTCTTTATAATGGTGTTAGAGATGTTGGAGGTAGCGGAGGGAAATTTATATGTAGTGAATGGGAAATCATCTCGCTTTTCATAAAATTTTGTTACGAATTTACCGTTGGAAATTTTTATATTAAGATCTAGAACATTGACTTCTTGATCGGAGGCGTTAATTTTATTTAGTTCTAATTCCGGTGGGTACATATATTTAGATATTAGGTTGAACATATCATCATCGTTAGTTAGAGTTATATCGTCTATTAATCGAAATGGATTTTTTAAATTTAATAGAGTATCTGTATCCTTGTTTTTTATAATATAGTTGTATTCCATATTGTGGAGTACCAAATTTGCAATGGAGGGGGCAGCATTGCTACCCATAGGTATCCCAATTATCTGTTTAAATATTTTATTACCACAGGTAAAGCATAAGTTGTCTAGAAGGAATTTAATGTCTTTGCATAATAGTTCAGAAGTTATAATGCCTTTGAATATTTTAGAGGTTCCCCATCTAACTTTAAGTTTAGTTTTATGCATTGGATATCTCATTGATTTATTGATTAGTTCGTGTAAGTGATCATATATGGTATTATGGTGCAAGTTTGTATAAAGTGTCATAAAGTTGTATGTATTAATGGTTTTTGCAAAATTTGTTTCATTTCTTTTATTTATATTTGAAAGTATGGATTGACTGCTACCGGTTATCCAATAGGGATTAAGCATCAGAAGGGTTTTTGCAATTTTACCGTAGCGTGACCTAGAGGTAGAAATTAATTTGAGTGCATTGTCGATTATGATTGATATGTGTTTAGTAAGAGCGAGTTTACTAGCACTAATCGTTCTGAACTTTATTGGATTTTTATGAAATTTAGGTATTAGGTAGATGTGGGGTAATTGGTTGTATGACTCAGTTTTTATGTTATTATCTTTATAATATTTATAAATAGATTCAGCGATGTTTGCGTAGTTTAGAGTGCAGTTGGTGTATGTGTAGAGTTATTACCCATTACACCGAACGAATGGAATTACACCTGACGAATGCAAGAACTAAGATTGCAAATTGGTAAGATATAATAAAGACACGTAGGGGTCACGAACTGAATTGGAAACACATGCGCCAGAGCGGGTAGGGCCGGAATGAGTCATCGTCAGAGGGATCCAGTAGATGAAAGTTGCAATTTTGTTATAGAAGTCTCTGTTTTTTGATTAGAAGGCGAAATCTACTGGTTGGGCCAGCCTCTATCAGACCTGATTCATTCCGGTCAATCTTTAATTGTTATTGTGTCTGAATTTAGGGTCTGTCAGTGCTGTCAGAGAATTTAGATTGACAAATTAAGAGAAACTATGTATTGCCGACTGCGACGGGATTCCATATGCCGCCAACGCCGGGATTACACGGCGGCATAGCCAGACTACATAAAAGTACATATATATACTATTACATAAATAGTACATTTTTGTTTTCTCCAAATCTTCCTCCTCCAACCCAAATTCCCGTTACACATATGTTTTCAGGGAGCATAACACCACTGGGGCAAGGCCTGCCCTAACTTAACACATTGAAAACTGCAGAAATTGTCTGTCAAATAGGCGACGGGCCCGATAAGAGGAAAGGTTGTCACAGTAAGAGCCAGATTATGTGCAATATTTACCAAATCTTAGCTCCAGATAAGTAAATAACAGATAAAACACCGGTTTGAAAACTGGAGCGAAAACTGAAGAATGGTGGGTCACCTTTCACACGTTTTATCGTTACAGCGTTCAATTTACCTAGTGTTTTCTCAAGATAAAAAAACTAGAACTCGCTAAAAGCTAGCTAAAACTCTCTGCATACAACTTTTAGTAAGTATTTAAGTAAAGACAAGAGTACATAATAGATAAGAGTATGACAACAGGCAGGCTCTCTGTTATCAGAGCAAAAACTATGCTATGCGCGCTATCGGCTAACCCCCCCACAAATGGACCCCCTCTCACACCGCCCCTATATGGGTACGGGGTCCAAACGGGGGTCGCTCACTGCTTTGCATAATTACACGTTATAATTAACCGAGGCCTAATTTGGGAACAGGATGCAAGCGTGTATGTTTACCATATTGTAAAGTTGGAAGTGTACCGACCAAACTTTACGAGTGGGAAACTGTGCACAAGGAGAACGTCGAACCTGGAGGAGATGTAGTTCCAGTCGACCTAACTAACCTCGCCAAATTAACCTAAGTGAATCCTACCGAATGGAGTTTAACCACCGATGAGGAGCAAAGACTCAGATAAGGACCTACCCCAAATTTGCTGAAAAATACACACTTAAATAAACTACTACCTACCCACTAAATACTCAGAAAAACCCTACTTACCGATTATACAATTCTAATACAAAAACCTAAACTAAAGAAGACGCCCTAAAATGGTCCGAAAAGTAGACCACATTTACTAAGAAATTATGCTTGATATTGGGGCGAACCCCGAAAGTTGCGTACAGAATTTAAAGTAAATAATACAGTGTAGGAAAGACAAATATTCTGAACAATACACAAGCTAAACACGAAATAGAACTACAACACTTTCTCAATAAAATACAAGAACCACTATAAGAGAACTACAAAGAAATAACCTAACTAAGAAAGAGAGAACCTAAATATTGGAAATAGTTTTTAAAGACGTATAAAAACAAAACAATTATGAAAAAGTCTAGCTCAACAGGGTCAACCTGGAGCGACTAGAAGCCTAGAGGGGTAAACCCTTTAGACATGTAAGGCAATCTGTAAAATAAGCACAGCAAATAAGAGCAGGGTAAATCACAGCTAATAATAGGGCCAATATAGAGACGCATAAAAATACACACGACCGCACAATTTGAGAGAAGGCCCTAAACTGAATAGCTTTTGAGAAGTCTAAAGGAGAACTAGTTTTTGCCAGCGTGGAAGAATTTGATTGGTTAAAATTAAGACCAACTTTTAGAGAGAGAAAATGATGGAAATTTCTAACGAAAACAGGCATACACACAGCGCCAGCTAGTAGCTAGGCTGACTGACACATATATGCATAATTTACACATGGACGCAGAAAAACTCAACAAAGGAACTTTTAAACAGATTTCAAAACAAACTTTCAATACAAATTTCACACATTATAAATACTAACAAATTAACTTTTCTAACACTATTTCAAACCAAGATAAAGTCACACATACAAATATAATATTTCTAAAGGACTGACGTCACGCCGCCTCATTACAATATGCATGTAGAAAACATACTAAGCGAGTGAGCGACCCCCGTTTGGAACTATGTACCCGTATAGGGGCGGTGTGTGAGGGGGTCAATTTGTGGGGGGGGGGTTAGCCGATAGCGCGCATAGCATAGTTTTTGCTCTGATAACAGAGAGCCTGCCTGTTGTCATACTCTTATCTATTATGTACTCTTGGTAAAGATAACTATTGTTGTAATGATAAACTGGTATTTTAATATTGTTAATCCATTACATTCTTGATGCCGCAGTAAAGCCATGGAACAGGTGCAGTCAAATATGAGTCCAAGTCATTCAGCATCCAAAACTTGAAAGGTGCGAGTGAAGGTTTCACAAGAAAAATATCATTACACATAATGCATGCATACATACCATGTTTCTACTTGCTTTTGGGTATTTTTTCGTTGACATCTGATCTGTACATTTTGAGTTTTCTATCGGAAAATTATGCTAACGCAGTTTCCTATACAAACTGATGCAGCAATTAAATATATCACAAAATATGGAAATGTTGGAGACATTTTCCGCCGACATTATCAGTCTAACATTTCTGCTTCAAACATGAGCAATGTCTCTATCTTACGAGCACCATACTACAGCACAACAATGCCGTACCTATTTTCCTGTTCGCTAAATTTCATTCACAACTGTAACAGATCGGGTCTTGCTCCTGAAATTTTTGATTATTTGGCCGAATATGGTAATTTTAATCTGGTTTATACAGAAGTGGATTTTCGGTCCGTCTTGGAAGCAATGCTTAATCGCAGCATTGATATATCCGCTCCAATAATAGACATAAACGTAGAAAGATTTAAACAATTTTATATGCCACATTATTTCTATCAAACTAACGATTATTTTCTGGTAAATCCGTCACCGCCTGTATATGAAGTCTCCCTATTTTTTCCATTCAATATTAGTGTTTGGTTTTGCACTTTTGCTAGTTGCATAATTACAGCAATTATTCTAGTTTTCATAAAATATACTCATGGAAGTAGTGTGAAAGAAGCACTTCTGGACATTTCAACACACCCAACTTCGGCCAGATATGTGTCAGAAAAATTACTTGTTTTTGCATTTCTTATTGCATTTACTTATGCTATTGAGATGCTTTACGTCGATCAATTGATACTACACTTTACGCCACCTGCTGATTATTACAGTCAATATTTGCATCTGGGAGACCCATCACATTTAGCCGAACATCTGCTAAGTGGAGAGTACTTGGCCATTACCTTTGCTTCCCTGTCCTACCCCTCAATGAAACGACTAACTCAGTTTCCTCTAATGCGAAAAGCTCTGGAAGAAATCCCTAGTGTAAGAGTTTATACCTACTCCGAATTCATTTCAGAGATAACCCGCACACCAGGACGTATAATGCTTGGCTTATCGACCCGAAGCGCCGTCTCACATGCAAGGCAGAACCCTTTCCTTATTCCGATACAAACTGCCCGAACTGCAGTGACATGGCAAACCATTGCTGTCTCAAAAACCCTGCCGATGCACACTGGAAAAGCTTTAGCAAAGGCCGCCTACGCTATGCACGAATTCGGTCTACTGAAGTACCTTTCTAGGAAATACGGTCTTGACTACCAACCAATCACTAAGGCAAGAACTGTTCGGAGTATGGAGGTGTCAGAATACGGTAGCTGGTTTAAGTTATGTTCCGTCATTTTAGCATCTGCACTTGCAGCGTTTTGCCTGGAAATAGCCGTTGAAGGAATTTTTCATCTTTGGTTTCCTCTGAGGAATGAATTGCAGCACTGTCTAGAATAAAAGAAATAACCTATTAAACAAACCAAACCAATTTAAGTTGTACTACAATAAAGTTTATACAAGAATAAGCTTAAATAATCATTTAATCCTGAATTTATAAACAAATGTCTGATGTACAAACATTTATAAATCAAACAACACTGATGTACAAACTTTGGTTTCTTCTGCTTCGGCAAGAACAAGCTAAAATACCTAGAGCTAGAATTACAAGAATTACATTACATTATAGAAGAACATAGTGAACAACACAAAACTCAATATCAATAACGGTGCACTCCAGTGATGGAACCGTTTCACTTAAACTAGACCCGGTTTTCTAGGAAAAAAATCTGGAAAAAGAACTCGAGAGTGATTAAGAACACGAAATTTTTGACTTTCATGCACCATCATCAGAAAAGAGATTGAATAAGACTGGTCAGTCTGCTTCTTGTCCGCTCACTGAGGCTGAACAAACTCTAATCCAAATTAAAGAGCATTTTTCTAGTGTCAACTTATACAGAACTACTAAAAATTGGGCGTGTTATCAGTTTCGTGCAAAAGCAAAAGCATATCGGAAATTTAACATCAGTTTTGAAATTTTGATTTAAATAAAATTCCAAGTGCACCGCTCCCTTCTGCTCTCTGAAAATGGACAGGTGTTAGAATAAAAATTTGTAGAGAACATTTAGCTTAAATTTATAATTGTATATTCTCATAAGTCATTGTCTACTCTACATCAGAATTCGAAAAACGTTTTGTGAAATTGAGTTTGTTACGTGAGCATATACAAGTTTTCCACATGAAATATAGAAGATTTATATTTAAGCTAGGTATTTCTTCAAGAAATGGCCAACCTCTTGTAGCGCAGTGGTTTCTTACTGCGCTACAAGTGGAGGATCATGTCAAGTCTAGAGCTTTAACAAAATACAAGCTCTAGCACCCTATTTCGAAAATCCCTCCTGGGCCTTTTACCGAGATTGTCAAGGGGTGGAGCTACCACAACACCTGCATTACGGTGAACGCAATGGACGTACTGATAGCCTTGTAGAACACCTCGGGTATCGGTCATTGTATCATTGCTAATGTTTTCATTTGTTTTAAATTTTATGCCTTTTGAGTCATTTGATGGTTTCTATCCAAACTTTAGTGTTTCTGCATAAAACCTCTGAGCAAACATTAAATATAAGACAATCATTATTCGTATGACGTTTTCCATCCAATCCGTGCATGTTTCAAGGAATTCATAGAGACTCTTGCTTGAATTCCTTGAAATTGAAACATATGTAAACATTATAGAATGTTTTGCACAAGTTTAAGGATCATTCAATGTTCGATTCATTTAAACTTCTATTGAATTAAAGTTTCGATTCAATTTAGAAGTGAAACTTTAGCAAGGCCAGGACGGAAGCCGCGGCTACAAATCCAACTACATGTATGTATGTTAATCTGTTGACAGCAGATTTCCTTACATGGCATGTGATCTAAGCATTTTGTGTTTTCTGTCGGAAAATTACGCTAGTTCAGCTGTCAAAGGAAATTGACACCGCTTAATTAAACACCAGAAGATACAGAAATGTTGGTTTTGGGTTGAGGCTGATTCCAATTGAAAAGTCTTTCAAACATGAGCACTGTCTCTACCTTGCGAGTACCATACTACAACATATCAATGCCTTACCTATTCTCCTGTACACTAAAGGTTATTAACAACTGTAACAGACCCGGTCTTGCCCCTGAAATTTTTGCTTATTTGGCCGAATTTTCCAATTCTAAACTGATTTATGTTGAAGTGGATTTCCAGTTTGCCGTGGATGAAATATTAAATAACAAATTGGATATATCCGTCCCAGTAACAGATATAAACCCAGAACGATACAATCAATTTTATATGCCACACTATTTCTACCAAATCAATGATTACTTTGTGGTAAATCCATTACCGCCTGTATACGAAGTATCATTACTAGCTCCATTTAATCCTAGTGTATGGTTTTGCACTCTTACTAGTTGCATTATTACAATATTTGTACTGGTTCTTATAAAATACTCTCACGGAAGTAGTATCAAAGAAGCGTTGCTAGACATTTCAACGCATCCAAATTCGCTGAGACACGTGTCTGAGAAATTGCTAGTTTCAGTATTTTTTATTGCATTTACTTACGCTATTGAGACGCTTTATGTTGATCAATTGATACTTCATTTTACGTCACCTGCTGATTATTACAGCCGATATTTGCACCTGGGAGACCCTCAACATTTAGCTGAACATCTACTAAAACGGGACTACATGGCAATAACTTTTGCGTCCCTATCCTACCCTTCAATGAAACGATTAACGCACTTTCCCCTAATGCGAAAAGCTCTGGAAGAAATCCCGAATTTAAGAGTTCATGGCTACTCCGAATTAATTTCAGAAATAATCAGCACACCAGGGCGAATTATTCTTGGATTTTCTACCAGAACGGCGTACTCCTTGGCTAAACAGTATCCGTTTCTTATACCGATCAAAACCGCAAGAACAGCTTCAACATGGCAAACCATTGCCGTCTCAAAAACCCTATCGAGCCAAACTAGAAACGCTTTATCGAAGGCCACTTACACCATGCACGAATTCGGACTACTAAAGCACCTTTCGAAAAAATACGGGCTTGACTACGAACCAATTTCTAAGCATCGAATTGTTCCCAGAATGGCGGTATCTGAATACGGCAGCTGGTTTAAGCTCTGCTCGGTGATATTAATGACAGCACTTGCAACATTTTGCCTAGAAATTGCACATTAAATGACACTTCTAAAACTGCACTAGAACCAGAACTGAACAGAAGACACTTCTAAATTTCCTCTAGAGCTGTCACTTAACTAACCAACTAAACTGTACTAGTAATTTATACAAAAACAACTACACGATCATTAAGTAATAGCAAAAACTTTATAGCAAAATGCACTGATTTATAACTTTGGCTTCTTCGTCTTCACCAGGATCAGCCTAAAACATAATTACCTATTTACCGTAAATACAAAATACTGTTGAATATGAATGAATACTACTTGATTTAAATACAATTCAGCCATTCCAGCGAAACATCATTGGTTCATATAGGCATTGGTTAAGTCTGGGTTACGGAACAGAAGAAACAAAACAAAAACTAACCATTTTTTGAGTATAGAAAAAAGCAAATTTGAGCCAAAAAGAAAGGCCAGTTGATAGTTTTCGGACAATGCACACCACTACGTACTAAAGTTTTCACAACAACACCACAATACTATACTATCACTCAGTTATTCAGCATCGTTTAATTCTTCAGGAAAACCCCACTAAATCAAGTCTATACTTCTTTGGTGTCCTATCTCAATCCCACGACATAACAACAAAACAATTTTTCTAAAATGTAACGGTTAAACGAACGAACGCACACAGTTACTTGACGCCGATAAGGTAGTGGTCAGTCCTGAGGAGTTTACACAAGGACTAGCACCAGGCCTTTCAGCATCCGTAAATCTTCCTGAGGCCAGTAGAAAGCCATTCACACCCGTACTAGACTGATATCGTGTCACAGCCAAGTCACCAGAACCATCAGACTTAGACACTGCCGTAGCAGACTTGTCACAGTTGGCCTCAGAGAAATGTTTCATGCCCAGATTCGGCCTGTTTCTTCGATTACTTCTAGAAGGCTTAGAATCCTTCTGGCTTCGACGGTCATCCCCTGGAACAGGAAAAACCCGGAGCTGCACACAAAAATTAGAAGTTAGGGGGGGGGAAACAAGGGCAAGAAATTTCACAACACCACCACTTTCATGTAAGTGACGCTAACAAATTTTGGTCACCACCTCAGGTGGGGAGAGGGCTGATACCACTATGCAAGACAAATCAATGACAAGAACTTTAAACTTAAAGGTTAAAGTAAACTCTACAAGGGAAGCTCAATTTTCACAGTACACAATTAACGGTAAGTGTGTCTGTCTTGATTATGCGTGGAGATATAAGTTACTGAATTTGAACGCTGACCACGAATAATACATGTATAGTTAAAAAGATGAAAACATTCATATTACTAAATCATTGTCTTAAATTGAAATTGCTACAGGACATTATACACTGGGATGTTTATTCTAGGGATTTTTCTTGGGGGACCTTTGGAGAGGGCCTCGGCAATTTTTCAAAAATGTTCTAAAAATGCGAAGCTTCAGTGCTAAAAAAGGCAAAAATTGAATAATCAGCCTTGCCAACTTGGCCTTCTGAGTCTGACTGATACGTATTGTCAGGGTAAAATTTGGTACCAAAAGGTGCACCCACTTTTCTGGAGGAGGGGCGGGTTTTGGGGTGCTTTTATGTAAAGGCCCGCTCCCCTTCCCCCCGTAGCAGGCGCGTAGCCAGGGGGGGAATGGGGGGAATTCCCCCCCCGAAATTGTGTTGCCCCCAGGAATTTTATTCCTGCCGTGTGTAAAACGCCCATTTTTCAAAAAATTTTCGCGCCGTGTATTCTACCATAATAATATGTGTTTAGCACTAAAAAATGAGCACCAATTACCCTATTTGGTGTAGTTTGACTAGCTTCTGCATCATTTGGGAGCATGAACACGCACTGCGTCTTAAATATTATTGTAATTTTAAAAGATGGTCTGTAAAAATTCCACGAAGGTCACGAAATAGAAAAATTTCTCAGCTTCTGGGGGGCTCCGCCCCCCCCCCCAAACCCCCCAAAAATTTTGCATTCCCCCCCCCCCGAAATTTTTTCTGGCTACGCTAGTGCCCCGTAGAATGAGCCCACATGAACTCGATGAATAGCGAACTCACAATAGAAACGGAAAACTAAATTGTTATAAATTGTTTATAGAAAACTAACTTGCAGAGGCATCATCTTCCAATCCTTTCCCCTGGCTATAAACAAAACAAGTTAAATCTACATTATTAGATGACAAAATAAGCATGTGTCATGCAGTAAGTGTTGATATTAATTTACAGCTGCCTATTGCCATTCTGATTTACTCTACTTGTCAAAATATTTTACAATTTTCCGGCTGTGCCGTGATACCTTGGTTTGGTACAAACAAAGACTAAACTTTCAAGCACTTGATAGCACAGTAACAGGCTAATTGCCATAGTAGAAAACAGGATTTTACCGTATTTTCAGTTGTTAAGGTATTTTTAATTCTCCCAGTGGTAATCCTAAACATAATCTTACTTACCCCCTTCCCAGCTATCTATTCGTAGAAAAAACCCAGCTATACACAGTGTTGACTTGATTTGTAGGGTGTTTGTTAAACATCTCTTATCTGAATTTCAGGAATGTAATCAAGGACTTTGGAAAGGAGGTAATTTTGCGCAAAAATATTTACAATTTTTACACATTTTGCAGTGAAATATTGATTAAAAATTATTTTGGTCGAGCCAAAGGAAGGGGAGGGGGGTTCTTTCAACCCCCACACCCCACCCTGAATATATACGCCCGTGCTAACGTTCACTATCAAGACAAACTGTAGCGCGGTAACCAAAAACACACTACTAGAGACTAGACTACGTATAATTATAAGTGATATGAAAATCCGAAAGCCTATGTAATGTACGTACATTGACTCAAGATTTCTCAACTGGTCCTGATGGACAACGGAGTAGTCAGGCCGGTGACAGTCCTGATCCAGATGACCAGAACGACCACAGGCCTTACAGACAGTCTCGTTGCGAGGCGGCTTCTGATCACGATTCACCAGTTCCACAAAAAACAACTCCTAAAACATAGAAAGAAACTAAACATATAACAGAGATTTAATATTCAGCTGAATAAAGCTAAGCAAAATTCAATTCCCAGCAGCAAGACTCAGCACTTTAATATACCAATAGATTCTGAGAGATTGCCCTGTCCAGAAATAATGTCCAAGAATACAACAAGGTAGCAAAGTTCGTTTTATATGAATGTCTAAACTTGTAACTACTGTACTCCTTGTCATTGTGTGACTTAATGTTAAATGGTACAGTAATTTGAGTAAATCGTTGTATATACCGTCCTTATTGAAATTCCTTGGAGTAAATCTTTCTTCTTCTTCTGCTTTGGCACTTACTTACTTCTAACTGAAAATAGTTGAAGCGCTCTCCGAAACGGGCATAGAGGAAATCCTCGTCCAGCGAGGCGCCAAAGGCAACACGAGCTCGTTTCAATGAGTTTATCATGTAGCTAAACACTAAAATTTCATTTGATTCATTAAAAACTAAAAGATGACAGTTTCAGGAAGCCTACAATTTCTGGCTTTCTCTAAAGGGGGGGGATCGGCTCCCCCAGAACCCTGGCTCTATTGTCGCGAATGCGACAGAAGGATTGATGTTCTGTACAATCCATTGTGATCTTCGTGGCGTCGTTTCAACACTAAGCTTAGAAGATTATCTGGGACTTGTCTTGTAACGGGAGCTGTTAAATTTAGGGTCGCGACATTTTGCCCATGCTTTCCTGTGGGCGTCTCAGGCTGGTTGCTGGTAGCTAGCAGCCCAGTGATTGTTCAAATTCAAAGGAGACACGATTCTTTCTGGTAAATGCCGGTGTCTGTCTGACCTATTTCTAATGTACTTTCTTTTAATCAGGAAAACTGAAATTAATATTAATAGCTAGCTACTCGAGGACTTGGTGATTTTAAGCAGTAATTCAGCTAAGCTAGCCGCAGGTGAAACTTAGAAATTTCAAACGATGCAAAATTATATCCATGAAAGCCTAAAATTAAGCAGTATAATAATAATTGACAGACTGAAAACTGGGGCTACTGACACATTCATTCTCTCAGTTGTTCCAGTCCGTATTTACTTAATATTTTTGAGGTAAAAAACAAAACCAAACAAAAAATTAAAAAAACTGAGACAAACTGTCAAATTATAGCAAATAGACATTACTGGACGAATTTAGGACTCCGCCCATGTTGTGACAGAGATCAAAGGGATCCTCAATGGCCAGTCTCCGTTTGGTCCATTCCTTCTCCGAACGACGCAGGAGGGCGGAACGACGAATAGAGATCACCGCATCCTCATAGTTAAACTCTTCCACATAAAATCTAAACAAGGACAGAAAAATTTACTGCTACTAAATTTAAGCAAAATCAACCAAAAAATGCAGGCAAGTTGACCCGATGAACTGTAATAAATTATTCCTTCAGATATTATGAACAACACATTTTCAAAATGTCTCACTCTGACTGGTAATGAAAAGCCCATAAATAAATACTAACCTAAGGAAACCTAACCATAAACTGGCCAATGAGCAATCGTTTCCACAAGACCATTTGGACTTCTACAATAAAAAATCATCAGTCTGACTGCAAATGATCAAAAAGTGGAAAACCAGATAACAATAATTTCTGAGCCGTCAGTGAATAAAACCAATTTAAATTTATTTAAATTAAACAAAAATAAAGCTTTTAAGCAGTAGTTTTTAATTTTAAACGTTTATGATAACAAAACAAAGGTTTACTTTGTAATGTTATGTTCACTTTGTGGTCCTGTTAAATAATAAGCAGTCATCTTCTGGTATATGTATTTACTCAATGTTTTACTGCTAACTGTGACACGCCAGATAATATTACTTCGGGTAGGATTTCGACCTTAATACTCAGGTTCCTCTGCGGAGGGGCTGGCCTAACCAGTACATACAAATCTATTGCTAAATGCAATTACAAGAATTCAATTTCATAGTACTGGATCTCTCTGATGATGAGTATATTGGTCCTAATCCCGCCCTGGCCTATAATAAATATAGGCCTATTCCTCAATTTTATGCTATCATGATTGGTCAGGGCCTGAGGGATTAGGGCCGAAAGACTTTGACCAATTATGTAAGTTGTTCTTGATCACAGAAAATCCCATTTGAGTATGTATTGATGTCTATTTATGTAGCTTTGCTTTTTATGTATAATACAAAATATGGGTTTGTATATAATGAATGTTTGTTATTTCACAGTTATGATTTTGTTTAGTCGTGAAAAATGTGGAGTTTACATTAATGTATGAATTGTATATGTACTAATGTATGTTTAAATTTAGTGGTTGTATCTCTGGATCTTGTGTTTATTAACATTTATACCTGGCTGTATTTTCAAGGTTTATAAGTCTTGTACATTATTTTGTAAATACCTGGGATGTTTCATTATATGAATTACGTGCAGGATTAAACCGTCCCTTTCTTTTATGTTATGTTTTGCTCAGAAACAAAAATGATTCAAGCATTTCAAGAAGCTCTCCCCCCCCTAAATATTGGTGCCTTCATAGGGCACCCTCAAACGAAGTAAGTTAAAAAGGTACAGGAGACGTCTCCTACCCTTGTCAGGTTCTAAGCTGCCGGTGCTCATCCCTGGAAACACAGCCCTTGAGCTAAACGTGCCACCTCATGTGATGACTACAACCATGAAGGAGGGACCAGCTCCTCAAGGTAGATGCCCTACACGGTCTCCTGTTACCTTCCCACAGCAGTGATACCAACTAAGGATGAATAGAAGGAGGGTTGGCTAGAGCTCACGGCGAACCGATATTAGGATTATAGTCCCTTGCTCCAGTGGACTTGAGAAAGCTTTTGTGGCTGGTGAGACTCGAACCAAAGACTACTACTGTACTAGTGTGGGGGCCTCTAAACCACTCGGCTTCTAGGCTTATGGCGCAAAGGAATTTTTACTTTGCCCCAAGAGGTACGAAAGCCCACAGCCTAAAATTTGTTAGTGAGGGGCCACTGTTCAATTCCTGGCATTTTTTAGAATTTTGAAAGTGGGGGGGGGTGCTTCCCTTCATGGAGGGCAAAGTAGGGGGTGGGGAGTTCCGAAAAGTGGGGGTGGGGTGCTCCCATAAATTTACCCAAACTAGCATATTTAAGATAACAACACAAAAAATTGCTGTCTTTAAGCTTAAAATGATTTGTGAGTCCATAAATTAGCTAATAATTAAGACAATTTTTGAAAAATTCATCAAAAAGTTATTTTGTTGGTGGGGGGGGGGGGGGGGGGGGGGGGGGGGGGGGGGGGGGGGGGGGGGGGAAAGGGGGGGGGGGCTCAGTGCGTGGGGGGGGAGAGAAAAGTGATTGTGTGTGGGTGGAAAATGAATATTAATAAATTGAAACGGGATGGGTGCTTGGTTTTGTTTTGGTCGTGTGTGGTGTGGTGGGGCTTTTGTTATTGGTTGGGGGTTTTTTAAAGGTAGTTTTTTTTTGGGTTATAAAAAGTGGGTTATTCGGGTGGCTTGGGGGGGGCGGGATAGTTGGTGGGGTTTTTTTTTGTGGTGAATAAAATATTTAATTTTTTATAATATTTATTATTTTTATGGAAAAAAAAAAAAAGGGGTGGGTTGTTTTGTTGTGGGGGGGCTATTGGCTGGAAACTTGGGTTTGAGGAAGGGTTTTTGGGTAATTCTGGGAATTACCATAGGAATGACATTTTGAGTTAATTTTCGGGCAACTTTCTGAGTTTTTATATTTCCTGCAAAAGTCTAAAAATGTCGAAAACAAAATTAGTAAAGCAAAACATAAAAGGGGCCGACTCGGGTTGAAGGATAACGGGCCCGGTTTGCAGAAGAACAGAAGCCGAAAGAGCCTAAAAACTTAGCGAAAACGAGGCTCCGAAAAGACTATCGACGTGACTAGGAGGGCGGGGTTTGCTTCAATATAAAAGTATCTGCAATGTTTGTTGAGTGCCTGTTTTTCCAGTATTTTTGCAGTGGTTTGGTGAGCGTTGCCGTGTTTGCAGTAAACGAACTAGAGCGAAATAAACGAACGATTTAGCGGGTTGTGGAGAACTTCGTTAGCTTAGATTAGTCAGCGATCCACAGTATAGGATAAGTTTAATTCTAGTTTAGAGGCCGGGGGTTCACACCTAAGCCTAATTAAATTAATCCAAATTTAGTAGTTTTGTGTGCAAGTCAGTGTGAGGGTGAAATCCCAGCACTTGACAAGGTTTCTAAGAGTTGCTAAAGTTTAGAGTCAGTGTGAGGGTGCGATCCCAGCACTTGACAGTTCACTGAGTTTTTGAGTAAATTCCACTGCGCCGGCTCCCGTTCTGCTACCAGTTACCTGGCTCTCACTCTCTGACTGCCTTGCCACAATTGGTAGCAGAGCGTGGTTGCCTGACTCAAATTCTAAGCGAAGTTCTCCACTCTAAACGAACTCACCAAACCACTGCCACCCTTTCTAACGGGTGACATCGCATGAATCAGCGGCCTTTTCCTTCTGTAAGGACGCCGCCAACAGGTCTGCCATTCACACAGCCATTTGTGACTGGAGTCTCCTCAACGTCCAGTGCCCAACTGCCTGTTACCTTGACAGTTCCGGTGATAGTGAAAATACCGAATCAGGTAACAGCGGTTTGTCCAGTTTGCCAGCACTATCTGGAGATACTTGGCAGTCAATCCAGTGCTCAGCAACCCTCTGGAGGTCAGTTTCCGAGCGGAAGTTATCCAGTTAGCCCTACGCCTGGAAGATTGATAGTTGGACGTCCTCAGTAGGAAGCCGCAACCGAGTGAAGCCTTTCTATCCGGATTTCACTCATATGTCAGCCTTTTGGTAGGTAGATAAAAGAAACTGAATTGTTTGTATTGTTGATAGTTTCGTGGTGTTATTAGATTTATCTGAGTTAGAAGCGAGTTTTGCAACGATTGGTTGCTAAATACTGATACAGCAGTTATCAGTATCTGAATCAAACGCGGTTAAAAAAAACGTACGAATCTGGTATCTCCAAGACCGTACGAGGGTATATATTATTTCGAGACGGACACGTGGTTCACCGACCAACGCTCCCGATCGAAGAAGTGACAGAAATATTAAGGAAAATTTTATTGGTCCCAGAAGAGTGAAACTTTTGAAATCTCGTAAAATTTTGAGAGTTTATATCTGTCTGTAAACCGTAAAATTTTGTTGCGCCTTATGCTGTATGGCTGACGGAAAGGGTGGGTTTGACGATACAAATAACTCTCAACCTTTTCCGCAAAATCCAGACTACGACCGCCTGGAGCGGCATTCAAAAGCGATAAAAACACAAGCAAAAATGCTTGAGGATATGAAAGATGAGTTAGCCACGTGCACTCAGAGAATTTCAGAATTGCCGGATGTCACTGAATTTCAAGATTTTTCAAATTTGAAAGATGACTTTTTGGCTTTTAAGCAAAGTTTTTTCAACACTTTTAATGCGGCCACACCAAGTCAAAAACCGGTCTTGGTGGGCCCGACAGAGACTGTTTCACTACCGAAAGATACTTTGAGACCTTTTTCTGGAAAATCTGACGAACAGTCCATAGATGACTGGTTCGTAGTCTTTAAATTAGTGGCTATCGCCCAGAATTGGGACGATGCCAAGCAATTACAAGTACTTCCTGCATATTTAAGAGATTTTGCGCTTGATGTTTACAGAAATTTGGAACCGTCTCAAAAAGATACTGTGGAGCATTTAGAGGCTGCTCTCACAGAACAACTTAAACCTGCCGAGTATGAAAGACTTGCGAGCATGCAACTTCATAGCCGAACTCAAAAACCTCGAGAAAGCGTTCAAGATTTTGCCTATGCTATTCAAAGATTAGTTCAAAAGGCTTATCCAGAAATGGATTCTGATGCAGCAATGAATTTATCTTTTAACAGTTTCATAAATGGGTTAAATCCTATGTATAAAACTCAGTTAATTTTGCAAAATCCTATCGACTTTCGGGATGCCATCAAAAAGGCTCGTCAAATCGAAGCTCTGGAAGGTCTGACGAGGCCGTCATCCAAACCAGTTGCTGCGTACTCATTTCCGCAAACAGAAAAGCAGCAAACTAATTCCGAAGTTGAACCTTTACTCACAGAAATGGGTAAAGTGGTGGAAGCAATGAAGTTGCAGCACTCGCAAGCAATTACTCAGGCTAAAAAGTTTGAGCAATTTCAGCAATATGTCAATGAAAATTTATCAGAATTACGCAACAAAATGGATCAAAGTTTTTCTAGTGCAAGAAATTCCGGTCCAATACCGGCTCAAAACATGATGAATTCAAATTCTCGCAATATAGACCGCCGACCACAATCACAGAATCGGAGCAATCAGCCACAACTAAATCGGGGGCGTTGGACGGCGGATGGCCGCCCTGTGTGCAATTTCTGTTCAAAACCTGGTCATTACGCCATGTCCTGTCCTCAGAAACGACAAGGGGGTCCTCCAGCGGGACGGTCTCCTAATTTCAGTGGTCCGACTCGAAATTATAGTCAAGCTGGACCTAGTCGTACTCCAGCTGCTCCCATAAATCGGCGAACAGGATATTTACAAGAGAGTCCGGTCACAGGGTCACATTTACAAACAGAGTTAACAGATATAACTATGACATTAAAAGCTCTACAAGACGGTCAGCAAATTATAGCTAAAAACCAACAAAATTTACAGTCCGCCTATGTGCAAGTTAGGCAGGAAAATGAAGCATTATTTGAGCAAAATCGTCGCCTGGCTCAGAGAGTTTATGATGAAAATGAAACTACTCCTAAGATGATAGGATCTATAAAAATTGACTCCTCTAGTACTCAAATTGCACAATCAAAAATTCAGACTATTACAACGCCCAGAGTGAAGGCCAAAAATAAGAAAGTACTGGGCAAGCCAAAAGATAGTGTTAGTGCTCCTAACCGTGCAAAATGTTCGTTTATTCAAGGAAACAGTTATTTTTCATTACTCCTTTTTAGTGTCAGTATTCTGAGCATAATACTGGCAGGAAGCAATTTTGCATCTGCTGTACCGGTCCCGGAGCGACCTTTACTCTGTCAGACTAAAGATGGCAAAGCGCTCTGGCAATTACCTGAATCTGTGCAATGTGCGGTTCAAAAACATGTTGATGAAGGTGTCCCCTTGGACACAGAGTTAGCTCTTTACAAACATAATTTAATACAGTATCGGACAAAAGCTTGGCGATGCAAAATTGTGTATCAAAAAGTCGAAACTTTTACCTATTTTTTCGCAGATGAAAATTTGAAGAAGGAAGAGAAACAGGATATACCGGTTCATGAGCAAGAATGCGAAAATATGCATCGTTGGCATACTTGTCGTTATGGCAGTCTAGAGAAAAAGGGTGGACTTTGGCAAACTACCAACAAACTTGATTGGTATTACCCGGGAGGCGGTATAAATTGTTGTAAATGGAGAGTTTTTGAAGCTTACAATTGTTTTGTGACGGAGGGAGTGGTATATAAAAGGCATCATAATGATTTTATGGAAAGTTCGTTGGGAGTTACCACTCACTGTGATTATGCTCGTGGGGGATGTGCCCTATCGGATCGAAGCTTTTTAACATGGCAAATTGACCAGAGTGAAAAGTGTGAATTTGTTCCTTGGAAAAATGTTAAGGGGCAAATGTGGGGAGCAAATTGGCTTTCCGATGATGGGACTTTAGCTCTAACTTATCGAAATGCCTATACTGCTCATGACTGCCGTAACAAACAAGTATTCATATCTGAGCAAGGGGTGCCATTTCGCATTCTGTCCCAGAGGCAGGCTCCGAAATTAAGGCGCCCGCGCCAAGTTAGTGAGAATCGTATAGGTAGAAAGGAAAAAGTAGTCAAAATACTTGACGGATGGGTCAAAGAACATGGTATCGTTACTACCGATTTACTAGCTACAATGCTACAAGCTATAGAATTCAGGCTGCATAAAAATATAAGATTCGCATTCGACCAAACCATGCATTCTATTTGTTCATCCATGCAAAATGTAATCGAAATTTTAAAAGCAGACATACTAGCTAATCCTACTCTAGCTATGAGAGCCTTACTACAGAGAGCTGAAATTTTTGCCAGAGCTGGCGGGCCAGTAATCGAAGTATGGCCTTGCCAAGAAGTCGATAGTACGTATAAATTTTTACCTATGAATGATTCAACCTGCACACGTGAAATTCCAGTAGAATTTACTGTTCTTAATCGTTCGCACATGGCATATCTTGACCCAGTCACAAACATACTACATCATTCAGGGCGTCCAATTGAATGCGAATTTGCTAATCAAGTTCCACTGAAACTAAGTAATCAAACTTATCTGTACCATGCCTTTGATGGTTCAGTCTTACCCATAAACGGTATTCCGGATTTAAAAGCTTTTGATTGGAACTTATCGTCTCCTTGGAATTTTGAAGCTACTATTTTTCATGAGATAGTTATGTATAATTTCAGCGATCTGGAAACTTCAGTTTCTCTTAATGACTTGTTAGGAGGGGTTCAATTTCAACAGCAAATTTTGGCTGAATTAGGAGTAATAGGTCAAATAGCTAGTAATCCTAAGGATGCGGCTAAAGGTATGGTTTCTTCCATTATGAACAAAGGATTTTTCGGATTTTTGACGGGATATGGAATAAGTCCTTTTCAAATTTGGGTCTTTCTAGTTTGTCTATACGTAACCTCTTGTTTTCTCATAATTCACTGCTGCCCATTACCTACTAGTCCTATGGCCTCGTTTAACTTACCTGAACTATTGCCCCGGTTATGGACCTGGATTCGGGGAAAATCGAAAAAGTCTACAGAAAGTGAGGCTAACCCAATTTTTGAAGCATTAGATTTGACACCCCCGGCAAGAAGTGTACCTACTCCAACTATGCCTAGGCCACCTACAATAATAGTTACTGCCGATTCACCTAGACTGTACCCTAGGTTAAGTCAAGCTTATGAAAACCAATACTTGTTACCTAGAACAGCACACACAAACGAGGCTAATAGCTACGTATCTAGCGCAACTTTTCTCCGACTACCCCCACCCGTCCCTCCTGAGTTAGATCTGGCAGAATACCTACCTCGGCAAGCATTAGCTCTGCCAGCATTACCTAGGTCGACCAGTGTTATTAATTTAACAAATGGGGCTGGAACGGTTAAAATAGTAATTGAGATTGGTGGGATATCAGTGGCGGCTCTTGCAGATACCGGAGCTCATGCTACTCTAATTGATTGTGATATTTTCGAACAAGTAGCTGAACAAACCGGGGTCCGATTAGAGCCGTCGGATATCCTAGCAACCTCAGTTACGGGACATGCCCTGCGAGTCATTGGTAAGGTTCAAATGCCAGTTACAATTCAATCTACAACAATTACACACCCAGTCTATGTGGTGGACGACTTTAGTTACCAATGTATCTTGGGAATAGATTTTCTTCGAAGGTTTGGGGTTGTTGGGTTTGACTTTGACAAAGAACTCTTACAGCTAGGACCGGAAAAGGTGTTGTTTCGGCCTATGGATACTCCAATTTTAGCTACGCTTAGAAAGAGTCCTACGGTGGTAAGGGTTGGGGAAACAATGAAAATCCCTCCCCGTAGTGAAGTAATATTAGTGGGAGAGGGACAGGGATTAAATACAGCAATGTTCGAGCCAAATCCAAATTTAATGTCAAAATATGGGCTTTGTGCGGCTCGGGCATTGGTGAATTGTCAGATACAAGAGCCTACCGTGCCAATACGCATAATGAACGTAAATTTCATGTCTATTACTTTATATAAAAATACAAAACTTGGTACTCTAGATTCGCCAGCCGAAATAATTGAAGCGCCGCTTGCAGCAACAAACTCTGGAAATGACACTTTGAAAATATTTTCGGTAGATGCGAAGTCGAATTTGGCTGCGTATAAACTTCCAAAGTCGCTCGAAGAATTAAAATTAGAGGAAAATGATTTGACACAGGAACAGACTGCAAAGTTACTTGCATTGTTAACTAGTTACGCCGATATTTTTGTTGAAAGTGGTGGCGTAACCGGCTATGCGAAAGATTTTGATCACAGAATTTTAACCGGTGACGCACCACCTATTAAACAATTACCCTACCGAATACCGGTAGCTCAGAGAGGTGTGGTTGAGGAGCAAATACAGGGCATGATGGAGCAGGGTATAATTAGATTTTCAAAGAGTCCTTGGTCCTCGCCAGTAGTGTTAGTTAAGAAAAAGGACGGCACCTGGCGATTTTGTGTTGACTTTAGGAAATTAAACGCTATCACAAAGAAAGATGTATTTCCGCTACCAAACATTACTGAAATTTTAGACTCTATGTCCAATTCTCAATATTTTTCGTCGCTAGATTTAGCACAAGGTTATTGGCAGATTCCAATTAGAAAGGAAGATCGTGAAAAAACTGCTTTCATAACCCATGGAGGACTCTTTGAATTTAATGTCATGCCATTTGGACTCTGTAATGCTCCGGCAACCTTTCAACGATTAATGGAAGTAACTTTGGCAGGACTAAATTGGTCTATTTGTCTGGTTTATATTGATGATTTAATAATTTTTTCAGCAAGTTTTGATGAACATTTGCATTATCTTAGTCAAGTTTTTGATAGGCTTCGCGCCGCTGGTTTAAAAATTAAGACTAAAAAGTGCCAATTTCTGCGCGCCGAAATCGTCTTTTTGGGACATATTGTGTCAAAACATGGTGTTTCACCTGATCCAGCAAAAATAGAAAAATTGGTAGCGCTAGCACCTCCTAAAAACGTCGATGAACTGCGCTGTTTTCTAGGCTTGGCATCTTACTATCGCCGTTTTGTGCAAAAATTCGCGGAAATTGCTAGCCCTCTCCACCGCTTGCTAAAGAAGTCAGAAAAATATGAATGGACTGAAGACTGTGAGAAAGCATTTCAAGAGTTGAAAAAGAGACTTGTCTCACCACCTATTTTGTGTTACCCGGATTTTACTCGTCCATTCGTATTAAAAACAGATGCTTCTTTGCAGGGGTTAGGAGCCGTGTTGGCGCAAGAATTAACGGACGGAGAAAGAGTCGTCGCATTTGCTAGTCGAAATTTAAAAAGTAGTGAGAAAAATTATAGTATTGTTGAACTTGAAAGTTTAGCTGTTGTTTGGGCTATTAAATATTTTCGAACTTATCTAGCCGGACGACATTTTACCGTAATTACTGATCATGCGCCTTTAAGATGGTTAATAAAGTATGGAAAACATCAAGAAGGTCGGTTGGCTAGATGGGCTCTAACTCTACAAAGCTATGATTTTGATATCCAGTATAAGCCCGGACGTACTAATGCAGCTGCAGATTTTTTGTCTCGATTACCAGGATTTGTTGTAGCTAATTTGCAGGCAGTAAATTTACAATTTGCAACTGAACAGGCTGCCGACCCTGAAATTGGGCCTATGATTGGTTATTTTCGAGATGGTTCTTTACCTGATGATTTTGAACGTGCACGAAAAATTATTAGACAATCTCCACGATATTTGTGGAACGGAACACTCTTGTATCATCTGTATCCCAGGCAAGGAAAGCGGGAACAGACACTTTTTCAGCAGGTAGTAGTGCCGATTACTTTGAGAGAATTTATTTTACGAGAATATCATGATAGTCCTTTAGGGGCTCACCAGAATTTTGAAAGAACCTATATAAAAATTTTACCAAAATATTATTGGGATGGTATGTATGGAGATATTAAGAAATGGTGTGACGAGTGTGAATCGTGTGCAGGAAGAAAATCTGGCAAACTTGTTCGTGCGCCCATGGTTCCGATTCCGGTAGAAGGAGCCATGGACAGAATGGCTGTTGATATTTTGGGTCCACTCCCTGTAACACCTTCTGGAAACAAATATATAGTGGTTTTTATGGATTATTTGACAAAATGGCCAGAAGCTTTTGCTATGTCGGACTCAAAAGCAGAAACGATTGCTAAACTTTTTGTAGAACAAATTGTTTGTCGATTTGGTGCCCCGTCCGTACTGTTATCAGATCAGGGTACTCAGTTTACGTCAAAATTGTTGGAAGAAGTTTGCCAGATTCTCAGCATTGATCGTACATTCACAACTCCGTACCATCCTCAAACTGATGGTTTGGTAGAAAGATTTAACAGTACCATCTTAAAAATGCTAAGTATGTACGTAAATACTCGTCAAGGGGATTGGGATACTTATATACCCTACGTATTATTTGCGTATAGAGCTAGTAAACAGGAGTCAACACAATTGTCACCATGTCTGCTCATGCATGGTAGAGAACCTAATTTACCCATTGATGTGACACTGAATTTACCACGTTATCACTTTGACTTGGAAACTTTTAAAATTTATTTACTAACACGTATTCGTGAGGCTTGGGAATTTGCAAAAGAACATTTAGAGGAGGCTCAGGGAAGACAGAGCCGACTTTATGATCGAAAACGATTTGATCCTGAATTTGCAGTTGGGGAACAAGTTTGGGTTCACAATCCCGCTGTGGGTAAAGGTAAAACTACAAAACTAGCACATTTATGGCATGGGCCGTTTACAATTATTAAAATTCGGTATCCCACGGCTACCGTTGAGCCAAGCCGGGGACGGAATCGTAAACAACAAACTGTACACATAAATCGCTTAAAGAAGTATAGGGGGACGGCGGTTCCCCGTCTAGTTGAAAACCCGCGGGATTTAGAACTAGTGGAAGAGTTTGAGGACGAGTTGCCCTCAGAAGGCCAAGTCGGTGATAACGAGGTAAACCAAATACAAGAAGATACAGATACAATAATTGAAAGTCAAGATAACCTAGAACCTAATACTACCCTAGAACCTACAGATATAGCTAACAATACCGAACCAATGGAGCCAGAAGCTCTACCACACACACCTACTCCGGTTGGAGAGGAAAGAGACGTAACAGAATCCCACCCACCCGAAGGGGAAAGGCCGTATCCCTTACGGTCTCGTTTAGATCCGTGTCGTTTTTGGAAAATATATGAAGACCAGTTAGACTAAGCTAGGACATTGTGTCGCAATTTAAAACGTTTTTAGTAGCATACATTGAGGTGTAGGTAGTTTTTTTTCTAAAAGTAGTTTTTTTGTTTAGGCCGAATCCAAATTGTTAAGAGCCACCGTATTCCTGGTATCTCCAAGGCCACGGTTGGAAAAACATTAGTTTTGGGCCTCATCATCGAAGTTTCAGCATTAGTGCAACAAGAATAGTAACCTAATTCCTCAGTTCCAAAATGCTTCGTGCTAAGAAAATTCGTTACGTTCGCCCAGGACATGGAGTTTGGAACCTGCACCTACGTGTGGATGCACATCGACTAGAAACCGATGAGGGAACTTTGTGGACAGACCTAGAACCCCCTACTTCTACAGAATTTGTAATTCGGTCATTAAACGACATAAAAACCGGTCATTTTGGTTTTCCCGGTAAACCAGCGAGCCTAGGTTGCTATTGTTCCCAGAAGCTGACCAGACTGATAAGCCTCGTAGCTGAGCGTCTCCTAAGAGTACCAGAATCCTTTCAAGTTCGGATGATTCGAGAGGGCTGCGACAATTGCTATGCGGAAGGAATAAGAATTCTGGAAACACGAACGTCTACAATTTCAGCAATTCCCGTCTTGATTTATCCACCGAGTTACGGCACTATGTGCGAGGTCATTTTCAGCCGAAGAAGGATGCGTGAGGAAAGGATTCGACCACTCATTAGGCAGATGGCAAGCGTTGTAGCCTATCTCCACGAAGCTAATCTTCATTTGGGAGATCTGCGCTCGTCGTACTGGTTCTTTGTCGACCCGGAGAGAACACGGATCCAGTTAGGGAATTTGCAACATCTTCGTCTTATCGCCGGGGAAGATGATTTCTGCTGGGCCTACAAAATGTGTCCGGCTTATGTAGCCCCGGAAATGATTTTGCATCCCCAGGGATTCCGTGGCAAACCGGCGGATGTGTGGAGCCTCGGTATCATGCTGTTTGGGATGATCACCGGGTACTACCCTTTCCACCACCCAGTGCCCCGTCATCTCTTCGGCCGGATCGTACACGGCATTTATTCGAGACGTCTAGGACCCGTGCCGCCGGACCTAAGTTCTTTAGTGCGTTCAATCTTGGTTCGAAATCCGCAGCGGCGCCTCACTGCCCTGGAAATAGTTTTTCATCCGTGGTGTAGGAATCAGCCGGACTCGCAGCACCGCGGCCGCGGAACAGAAGGCTCGGAATTTGGTTCGCCTGCTCCTCCTAGGCGCGGCATTCGAAACCGCGCACGGGGCAAACGTCAAATTCGTGCCAACTGCAAAACGTGTCGTGTCTGGTCTTGGCGGTCACGAAAATTTGAATAAACTTTCTTTTAGCTAGCCATTTTTACCTGTTTTTATTCTGTAGTCATTGTGGTAATTTATATAGTATTTTTGGCAAGTCTTCTATAATAATTTTGATACGACTCGATGTATCAAAATAATAGGAAAATATTTACAAAGTTTTTCTTTTTGTTTCAGCGATTTGTATTTTATTATCGAAAGTATTTTTAAAATTTGGCCAAATGATTCATTTATCGACTAACCAAAGTTCTAAGGATGCGAAGGGACCAGTTTTGGGCTTCAAACATAGGATCAGAGATCAGGCCAAAATCCCCATGCCACCTGGACATCCAGCCTGGGGTAAGGCTATCCTAAGACTGTCAAAACTGGGAGCTAAACATCCAATAATCATTTGGACTCAAACACAACATCAGAAGTATTTCCCTGAGATTCTGCAGAAAGCAATAGATAAGGTCTGGTGTTCCATCGATACGGAAGGACTAGACGCCGATAACACCAGCCACGGTTCAAATCACCTTAACCTATTGCAGTTGGCATTCTCCACCAAGGATGAGGACGTTTATGTCTACTGCGTAGGTTATCTAACAGCGTTCAACGAATCTCAGTTTCCTGCAGATCTCAAGATGTTTCTGCAGGTTCCGCCGTGCACTTTTGTGGCGAACGGGTCACCCTGTGATGCTCAACGATTCCAGGACACTTTCGGATTCACATTCAATTCCAGGGTAGACCTATCCACTCTGTTCAAGAGTTCCGGCCTAGCCCGAAAGTTTGATCTCCAACGGACCAGGGATCAAGGGATCAAGCTAGTCACCATGAACTCTTTGCTATTCGGTGAAACAGAGGCTAAGGATGAGGAAATCCAGAAGTGCGGAGCCGACTTGCTTCCGACCAAAAAGCAGCTCCAATACGCGATTAGTGACGTGAAGTACCAGTACCAGGTAGCAGAAACCTGCCTCCAAGAACTGTGCCAAGGGAAACCTGAATCAGAATGGGTATCGGTACTTAAGGAGCTGCGCGAAAATAAACGACCAACTACGTTAGAAATCGGTACCGAGGCTCGGAAGCAGCGGAGACGGCGAACCTGGAAGCGGAAAGATCAGGAAAGCAGCGAAGAGGACGATCGCGATTACGATCAAAGCGAACTCATTCCGTCGAAGAGATTTATTTCCAGCCAGCCTGGAACCTCAACCACAACACCGCGCCCGCAGATTAAGAGTACGGTGAACGTCGTTCGAACCGTAATTACGCCCAGGCGTAGATCCGTGATAGCGCAGCCATTGCTGTTTAGGGAGCGCGCCTACAAATGTGCGGCGCCAAAGACTTTTCTAAAAAGAAGCGAGGCGCTGCCAATCGCGATTCGCGGATATGCTGCTACGTCGATAGGAACCAGGCGACTATTCCAGGACTATGTGGACTATATGCGGCCTAAGGCATCGGGAAGTCATCCCTGCGCGCTGTTTAGAGCCGTGGACTGCTTCATTAGAAGGCATGGATCTAATGGCGTGGCGGAATTGGTCGTCGAACAAATAGGCCCTACCCAATGGAAAGCTACTCTCAGTCTGGGGCGAATTCCTATGTCGGCAACGGCGGAAGGTACTTCATCTCGCCCGGCGATGGAAGCCGTAGCCCGACGTTGGTTGCGGTTGATCAACCCCACTGTTGGTCCGTTGATTCCGGTCCTGCCATCCAAACGAGGAGGAAAAAGCCGGAGAGAGGACTGGAAAAAGGTGTGGCAACACAACGGCCAGAGATATACGCCGATAATCGGACAGATGTGCGAATCTGTGGTACCAACCTATTTCCCGTCTGCTCATACCTGCGAAAGAAGGGTGTTCAACCGGGTAGACTACTTCGGCCAAAGGAGCCCCCTCAGTAATTTCTACCCGAGGAGTATCTCTGTTTGGGGCAAAATCTATACCGGCGTGGAGCAGTTCTACCAGTGGTCAAAGGCCATCTACTTTGACGATAAGATTACGGCGGAACGAATCCTGAAAGCCACACAGCCATCGGAGCAGAAAGCGTTGGGCCGTCTCGTCCGTGACTATGACGAAGCTGTATGGAGAGAGGTGTCCTGCTACTATATGTACGTAGCACTTGCTGCTAAATTCCTGCAGCACCCGGATCTCCAACGATATCTCCTCGATACCGGCAACAGCTACATAGTCGAGGCGAATCCGAAACATTCCTTCTGGGGAAGCGGATCTGCCATGGGTTCTCCTGAGCTCGGACCTGGAAATAACTGGATGGGACGACTTCTCATCATTGTCCGCTCGCATCTGCGAGGCGAATTCTAAAGTAAGAAATAAACTTAGGGCTAATACAAAAAAAAACGAAAAGTATAATTAAAATTAATTACAAAATGTGTAATTCTTTTAGGTGGTTGATTCGTCCCCAGTCTACCCCGTTCTTTTCTACAGAAATGCAACACCACCGCCACATAAATCCTTATGGGCGTTGGCAACCGCTACAAAGACCAAAACGGAGCCTGTCAGCTCAAGGATTGCCAAATGAATTTCCTGCGATACCAGCTCCGCGTCGCAGAGCTAACAGTAGTAGTTTCCTAAACCTCCAAGACCCAATTCCAACGGAAGGGGTCTCTGAATCCCCCATGTATTGTGACTTTTACAGTTCTTTGAGTATTGGTGATAAAATATTTAGAGTGCCATTGGTTAATAGCTCCAGCAGCATAAAATATCAAAAATTTTCTTCACTCCCGAACTTGAATTCTAATTTGCATAATGATTATGCTGGAACTATTACTATAATTTTTGAAACCGAACCTATATCCCAGGCCGGTACGAGCTCAGCCACTAGTTACTCAACTTTTTCAAGTCTTGATTCGTTACCATCCTTGCCACCGGTACCGGAATATTTGCAAAATGGGCATATAGGATGGGATGAGATGCATGAATTGAATGAAGCACTAGTGACTGAACTCGGCCTGCCTCCTTATTTTTTCTTTAGTGAAGGTTCTCCTGATGTTGTACCACTAATTGCGACTTCTAGTTCTGATGAATCCAGTTTGGATTCACGAGTCGATTTTGACTTTCGGATTGTGCGTCTAAATTCTTGCTCACAGTGGTCTTTACCTAATTTCTTTGCGCAAGTGCAGTACAGAACATTTGTTCCTAGATTTTTGCCTCCGATTCGAAAGGCTAATAGCCTTAGTTCATTAAATTTGTAATTTCTTGTTGTCATTCTTTTAGTCAATTTTTCAAGTTACTTATATACACTTTCAATTTTAGGGCCCCGCTAATCGGATTAAACCATGGATCGACCTCAGAAGTGGAGTACGGCATGATTTTTCAAGGGCCCTTCGAAATTCTGAGAACGAATGAAGCCATGGTTGCCCACTACATGGCACTGCTCAAAAGACTTTCCCTGATCCTTTCCATGCCGAACGGTTGTGTAACTTCTTTTGATTTGAAAATGAAATTACTGGCGTATCCCAATTTTTGGTATAATGAAAGAGGTGAATCTTGTTCAGATCCAGAAAGTATGCGATTTGCAAAAACTGTGAAAATTGTGCGCACACCTAGTTTATATAATGAAATTTCTTTGCACGGACAAGTAGCTGAAGGGATCGCCAGAGAACGTTTTCGTCAAATCGTAGAGATGGTTACTATAGCTCATGTGCATGGAATTGCTTTTGTGGAAATTAGTCTATCAAAATTTTTAATATATGCAGGAACTACTTCTGAAGTTATTAAAGCTCGAAATTTTCTGCATTACTACATGTTTGCTCCATTTGACTACGATTGGGTAATGAGTGATAGGATTCTTCCGACTAATCCATTTTACCGAGCCCCTGAAACTTTTACAAATGAATTTTATCAGTTAACTAAAAGTGATGTTTGGAGTTTGGGAATTTTGTTATATACCATGCTCACTGGTAGATATCCATTCACTGGATATGATACTACCACTTTAGGAAATCGAATTTGCAGAGGTTATTTTTCCTATAACGAATACGATGTCATAACCCCCATGGTACGTGAATTAATCGGAAGAATGCTATGCTTGAAACCCAAAGATCGACCAACCGCTTTTCAAGTGTTACAGCATCCATGGGTCGATACAGTGACTTACCCGGTTTTGAAATTTTCTGATAGCTTGATGCTACCACCAAAAGTTTCTCAAACTTGGTGCAATAATTTAGTCTGGGCTTATGTTGGTCCAGCGAAAGCAACAAAAACGGTTTCTGACATTTCTACCCAAACGGAGTTTCAACTGGAAATTGATCCCAGTATTCGAAAACGGCTTAAAACAGCTTCAAAGTTTTGGAAATGAGGACTTGTTAATTATTAGTTAATAATAGTAATAATTATCTAGTTAGACACACCTGGTTCACCGACCAAGGCTGTATTAATTTACTAATATTTATGAAATAAAATAAAAATACTCAGTAGAATTGTAATTGTGTGTTGTGCTTATAGTCTATAGCTTTCATATATATTTGGACTCATATATTTGGAACATATATATTTGGCTTTATTATTATTTGTTACGTACGTATGCTGTGTTTACTATATTAGATTTACACTGGCTAAGCAGTAGTAGTGCATTGTTACTTGCGGCCGCAGTAGTAGCAGTAGTAGCAGTAGTAGTGCATTGTTACTTGTTACCGCCGCGGCCACGGCCTGTGGGCTCCGGGTTTCCCCTGCCGCGGCCTCGACCGCGCCCTCTGCCCCAGCCACTGAAAATGTTTCCCATAATAGATGAATCAAAAATTAAGCCTAGAAAAGTCAACAATTGATTACCAATGAACCACCGGATGTCGAAACGGGAATATGCTAAATTTGCAATTTCTTATTATGTTCGCTTGTTCGAAGTTAATGTTAAACTCACTATTCTTGCCGTTCGAAGTCATTAGCTCGTTTGCACAGAATTTATACCGCGACCCGGAGGGTCGAACTTCCTGGCCCTGTTGCGAGTTAATAGTAAACGGGTTTTCCTGAGGGTCATTCCTGGCACCCTGTGGTATTTGCAGGGCTGATTACCGCTGATAAAAATGTATGTATGCATTTACCAAAACTCGGGTTTAAAAAGAAATCGAAATGTCAAAAGAAAAACAGGGGGAATGCAAATTCTCAAAATTCTGATTCGGATTTACAAAATACTGGCAACGCCATATCTTCTTCTTTCTTCCTGGGTCTTCTGAGATGAATCTCAATATGACTGAATCGGCTATAGCCGACCCACATCCCGGAGGAACCCTATCACCTTGGGAGGGCACCCCGAGAGGACTTCCAGTGACGGGCCGGGGCCGAACCAGCGTTCCCTTGCAGTCTGTTTTGAGGGGCAGTGGAGCAAGAGATGGGACAAGGTTTCTTCTAGGTCAGGGCAGTTGGGACAATTAGGAGAATCGGCTAGGCCTATACGATGCCGGTAGGCCCGGAGTAGGAGGGAATGGCCCTTGCAGCGGAGTTGCGACAGAATGACTCGTTCCCGTCGCGTAAGGCCTGTCTCTAAATGGGGGTCAACTGGTTTAGCACCGACAAAGATTTGTTCAGTGTCGGCCATCCGGGATTGATTCAGACGCTTTTCCCTGACAGACCGCTTGACGGCGGCCTTTGCAGTAGTGAAGTCTGTGGGGACACCGGTTTGAGGGTAGGTGGAGGCTTCCTTAGCAGCACTGTCCGCCAGGTCATTGCCCCGAAGGCCGACGTGACTGGGCACCCACTGAAAGATTAGGAAGTGCCCGCTGTCGCTAAGATCTTTGATGAGTGTCCAGATCTGTGAGGCGATGCGAAGGTGCTGGGTGAGAGGGCCAGCTCGCAAAGAGCGAATGGCTGACTGTGAGTCCGTACAGAGATGAATTGTGCCGCCGCCTGTAAGATTTTGCTTAGCCCAGAGCAGTCCCTGGTGGATGGCTACCATTTCTGCCCTATAGCTAGAGCAGAACAGTCCAGCAGGCTGACGAGTGGTTGCCAGGGTGCTTCCTTTGCTGTCGGTTATGACAGCCCCGCTGCCGCCATTTCTGAAGGAATCCTGGACTGAACCATCTGTCCAGATGGTGATTTTGGGGGTAGGCAGTAGGCTTAGTGTTTCTATGGCATTGGCTTTCAGTTCCTCAGGGATCCAGCTGTTCTTGGGGCAACAATCCCGGATTAGCTTGTCGTTGAACCGGACATTAGCATCGCGGATGTAGGGTCCGGCTGTTCCAGGGAGAACCAGCATTTCTGGATGCATATCATTTAGGCCGTAGCGTTCTGCCAGCTGTCTTCCCTCGACTCTCCAAGAGCCTTGGGTTTTCAGCCTTTGACGGACATCTGCATTCGTTGAATTCCTTCTTGGATTGTCAGCAGGGAGTCGGATGGCCTTTTGGTAGTTTATGGCAGTCAGTTCTTCCGCTCTCAGGTTCAGCTGTGGCAGGTTCGCTTCCAGATTGAGATATTGGGTTGGTGTGGACTGAAGACAGCCGGTGATCCGTCTGGCGGCAGAGTTCTGGATGCACTCCAGCTTCTCGCGCCAGCTGCTAGGAGTAGACGAATACCATGAGCCCATTCCGTATTCCAGTAGGGCTCTGATGTAGGAGATGTAGAGAGTCCTTAGGTCTTCCTTACAGGGACCCCAGCTTCTGTGACTGACAGCTCCCAGCACAGCCAGTCTAGACCGGCATCGGTCTTTCAGTCCTCGTATGTGCTGGCCAAAATTCAGCTTCCAGTCAAATGTGATTCCGAGGAAAGTAGGGTTAGGGTCGTGAGGCAGAGTTCTTCCGTGTAGCGTTAAGTTGGGCACGTACTTGGACTGGCTGTTCTGCGTCGTGAAGATACATGACTGGCACTTGTCCACATTGAGGTAGAGGCGCCACTTTTTAGACCAGTCTTCAATGGTCCGAAGAGCATCTTGTAGCTTTCTTTCAGCTACTTTGATGTCTGGATCTGAGCACCAAAGAGCCAGGTCATCAGCGTAGATGCTGGCTTCCACATCGGCAGGCAGTTGATGTAGGATATCGTTGATGAAGACAATGAAGAGGGTCGGTGATAGGACCGCACCTTGGGGGACACCTTGCCAGAAGATTTTTTGCCGTGCCGAACTGCCGTTGTACCGGACACTACCCTTTCGGTCAGAGAGAAATTCATGGATCCATTTACTGCAGCACACAGGCACTCCGCATGATCTGAGTTTCACTAAAAGAGCCGGTCTGAGGACTGTATCGAAGGCACGAGCAAAGTCTATCAGTGCCAGTACAGTTCTTTTGGCCGGTCTGTGCTGGAACCCGTCGACAATGGACTGGATCATTTTGGCAATTTGGTCTTCGGTTCCTCTGAGACTTCGGAAGCCTGCTTGCCTTGGGTCCAGTGCGCCTGTTGATTCCAGATGGTATTGGAGACGGGCCTGAACCAGGCGTTCCATAAGCTTGGCTATGGAACTTGTGAGGCTCACTGGTCTATAGGAGGAGATGGCTGATGTCGGCTTCCCCTTCTTTAGGATCGGGATAATGCAGGCTTTCTTCCAGCTGTGAGGGATTTTCTTAGTCTTCCATGACGCATTGAACAGGGCAAGCAGGTAGGCACGCCCTTCCGCAGGGAGATTCATTATCATTTCATTTGAGATCTCGTCTGGCCCAGGGCTTTTGTTCTTCTTCAGCTGGCTGATCGCTTGTTCCAGTTCAAGCATTGTATATGCATTGCACCAGATGGATGACTGATTGGCCTCACAGTCGCAGCATTTGTTGAGAGCCCTTCTATTTTCCGTCATCATATTTCGATCCGATCTCAGGAGCTTGACGTAGCTCACCTTTGCATATTCTTTGGTGAAAGCTTTCGCTTTCTGCTGATCGGTTGCCAGGATTTTTCCTCCATATTCCATTGTACAATCCTGGGTTCCAGCAGCTTTCTTACCATCCAACCTGTGAATGGTGTTCCAGACTTTCTTCGGGTCCGTTCGGACAGACAGAGAGCTTGCAAAGTCCTGCCAGCTCTGACGCTTCAGTCTACTGATTAGCTCAACTGCCTCTCTTCGTCGCTGAGTCAGTTCAGGTTTTAAGGCAGGATCTATTTCAGCTCTTCTTCTGGCCTCTCTGCATCGTTTGACTGCTGCTTCCGCTTCTGGGCACCACCACGGCACCAGGGTGCCAGGTTTTTGAATCGGAATGCTGC
Organism: Trissonchulus latispiculum; assembly: GCA_030248195.1. Classification (NCBI taxonomy): domain Eukaryota; kingdom Metazoa; phylum Nematoda; class Enoplea; order Enoplida; family Ironidae; genus Trissonchulus; species Trissonchulus latispiculum. The sequence continues at coordinate 111,157 of JASAND010001719.1, forward strand.
GCCTCGCAGCGTTCAGAATGGCCTGGTTCAGGATGTCACTGGCACGGTAGACACCAACGGCATCCGGGGAGGGTGCATGTTTGAGCCGTTCCGTCAGGAGGCTCTTAAATTTGGGCCAGTTGGCTTTGGCGTAGTTGAACCTCTTCCTAGTTCGATTTGTAGATGCCGGGGTGCGTCGGTTGACAACAGCCAAAATGGGTAGGTGGTCAGATAGAGAGTCTTCCAATACTCTCCAGCTGCAGAGGGGATGGATAGCCGAATGGACGAGGGTCAGGTCTGGAGCAGTACCACTTTCTGCCGCAGTTACCCCCGGCCGAGTCAGCGTGCCATCGTTGAGGGGTGTGAGCGATTCTTCCACCAGCCATTCGTCGACTTGGTCGCCCAGGTCGTCTCCTTGGCGGCCCGGTTCCCACGTAGGGGAGTGTGCATTTAGGTCGCCTGCAATAATCACGTTTCGGCCAGTTGGAAGGTGGCTGGGGTCGAAGTTCTGGGTTCTGGCTTCCTGGACCTGGCGTTGAATAGGTGGGACATACACATTGACCACTGTAAGGTCGCCGTCGTTTAGATGCAGCGTCACTGCAAGGGCGTCAGTGGATCTGTCGTTGGGGTGGGTCAATGGTTCCAGGATTCTCGAATGTTTGATTCCCAGTTTAATCGCCGTTAGCACGCCCCCGCCCTTGGTAGGGGCATTAGTCGTCCGTCCCTGTCTTCGGTTCTGGTACTCGACTGAATAACCGGGGATTTTGGGTGGAGCCGTAGCGTCAGTGAAATGGGTTTCCTGGATAACTGCAATGTCAATGTCCAGTTCTGATAGGGTTTTGACCACCCAGGGTAACTTTGACCTTAGGCCGCCCGAGTTCCACTGCCACAGCCGCAGGCCAGAGGGTATATGTACAGCAGGGGGGCCAGGGGGCGGAGGGAGAGAAGGGCCCGGGGTGGTTTGGGCGGGTGGCGAGGGGCGAGGCATGGGCCTGACCGGTGGGGGTGGGGTCGGGGCGCGGTTTACTGGGAGGAATTGATTCGGATTTGGGGCGGGCCCACAGATGGGGCATCGCCAGGCCGAGGTATAGTCCCTGAGGTTTGATAGTCCCGAACACTTGAGGTGGGTCCAACCCCCACATAGGGAGCACCTGACACAGTTCGATTTTGCGTTCTGCCCACAGACTGGGCAGGGCCATTTTGGGGCTGGCTTTGGGGGACCCGGATTGGTTTCGATATCTCCAGCCTTAAGCAGCAAGAGACTCCAGTAGGCTGGATTGCCGGAGCCTCCACTGAAAAACCCGTACACCAAAACAGTCCAAATAGGGTGACCTCCGACTGAGGAGAAGGGCTCCATCCGTGGAGCCAGGGGGGTGTGAGAGCCATTCGTTGCCACCAGGGAGGGATCCAGGGTGGGTTCTGCCCGGCCACCAGACTGCAAGGCGCTCTCGGGACCAGGACAACGCCATATCATTAAAACAACCACACGACTTGTGGCCAGTTGAATATGGCCTGTTAAAGGATCAACCAAAGTTCCAGTTTGGATCTTAATGCAACCAAGAAAAAATAGTAAGTTCTAGCACACTAAGTAGTGGAACGCTGGGCCACGCATAAGCCCACAACAATAAACACGAAAAGTACTCGAGGAAGTGTACATTCTAGTATACACCTCCAAAATTACATCCCAAAGTCTCCGAAAAGCGAATAACGGCTCTTAGGCGTATGGCTGATTTATGTCCATACCGCGCTGTCCATTGTGTTATAGCCTATTCATTATGTTCGGCCCTTACCACGTTCAGTTACCACACTGCTTAGCTTAATTCCTGACGATATAATTGCAATTCTAAATTTTAGTCTAAATCACATAAAAAAATTGGCTCTTGCACGATAATTCCTCAAATTCTATTCACGACTCCATCCGTATCTTGTCCACACGAATTTTAAATAAAATGCCGCGATCTCTTCTTTCGTTTCCCCCCCCCCACTTTCGGAGAAGTAACTCTGTGCGTGCCAATTGTCGCCACTCATGTTAGATTTGGCCATTTATTTAATTTAATGGCTTGTTGCTGTTTCTATTTTAACAAATTTTTCGCTAATTTGATTTAAACGGACAAATTCGTAGTTTATGGCCATTCTTTAGTTCTCTCTCCCTCCCTTCATGAGGAATTTAAAGTCGGTCCGTTTGTCGCCGTTCTCTCGTTCTTTTGATAAACATGAGGATATAAATTTTGCCAACGGACTAAAAATATACATATGCTCTATTTATACTTCAAATATGAAATAAGATACGCATACAATATAAGGTTATATACAGCAATAAGTGTTTATCGCATCTATGTGTCTCATAAAATGTGCATGCTATGGTAACTTTAATTCTTTCTTGATACATATATATACATAAATGATTGAGTATAGGTAATAACTATCTACGTACGTGGCCCTTTATGGTATATCTATATGTGATACGTGAGTGTTAAATTGTCCAGGCCATATTAATTGTTCCACATAAACTTGTCATTACTACCCTAGTGCAATATATATAGGATAAATTACATTGCTGTCATTGCTTATGTATTGCCCGTTAGTACATTCATACCATGTTGCTATTGTAGTTTTATATTCAGGAGGGGTGCAGCTTTAAATGCACCGCTGCGTAGTGTAATTTCGAAAGGGGGCTTTCGTCTTTTGGGAGGGTGAGTGATGTCACAGAAGTGAAAAGTTACAAAACAGCATTCATACATCACTTAAAAATACTCTAGCTACGTAAAATCTAAATTATTTAGATTATTATATAAATTTACGGTGATAGCTAAAAATAATAAAAATTAAATAAACTACGTAAAAATTAGTAGGTAACGCTGCCTAATGCAGCTTTATGTGCTTTCTTTGCTGCTGTTGCTGTTTCTAAGCTGCTGTCTGCAGCGAAAGTTTCTGTTACTAAACCGGCAGTTGCTACCGTAAGATGGTGTCTTTATTGGCTGGCTTGGGAGTCACGTCAGGGGTAGCTATTGGCTGGAAACTTGGGTTTGAGAAAGGGTTTTTGGGTAATTCTAGGAATTACCATAAGACTGACACTTTGAGTTATAGTTTCAAGAATTTTCTAAGTTTTTATATTTCCTGCAAAAGTCTAAAAATGTCGAAAACAAAATTAGTAAAGCCAAAACATGAAAGGGGCCGACTCAGCTTGAAAGATAACGGGCCCAACTTGAGGAGAAGCAAAAGCCGAAAGAGCCTAAAAACTTAGCGAAAACAGGCTCCGAAAAGACTATCGACGTGACTAGGGGGCGGGGTTTGCTTCAATATAAAAGTATCTGCAATGTTTGTTGAGTGCCTGTTTTTCCAGTATTCTTGCAGTGGTTTGGTGAGCGTTGCCGTGTTTGCAGTAAACGATCCTAGAGCGAAATAAACGAACGATTTAGCGGGTTGTGGAGAACTTCGTTAGCTTAGATTAGTCAGCGATCCACAGTATAGGATAAGTTTAATTCTAGTTTAGAGGCCGGGGGTTCACACCTAAGCCTAATTAAATTAATCCAAATTTAGTAGTTTTGTGTGCAAGTCAGTGTGAGGGTGAAATCCCAGCACTTGACAAGGTTTCTAAGAGTTGCTAAAGTTTAGAGTCAGTGTGAGGGTGCGATCCCAGCACTTGACAGTTCACTGAGTTTTTGAGTAATTCCACTGCGCCGGCTCTCGCTCTGCTACCAGTTACCTGGCACACTCTCAGTTCTGCCTTGCCACACTTGCTTTAAAACAATATATATACATAAAAACATTAAAACATATAACAATATATAATATTTAATATATTTAAAACATATAATAAATAACATTTAAAACATATGTACGTAGGCTAATATGACAACAGGTTAGGTAGTAACTAACCTCTTGAAGACAGGGTAGAACCGGCGGGTCCGTTCTCTGAAGATAATAGATGAGCATTAGGATAAAGGCATAGGAGGATAGCCCGCCCAAACGAACATCATTCAAATGGCACTTCTGTAAACACACATTTTGAGGATCAATAATTAATGTAAAATACACTTATGTGCAGACAAAAATAAAAAAAACTGCAAAAAGAAAAGTCGGACAAATTCAAAACATGTCAGCTTACAAAATCTGAGTATATGCCAGAATTACTTCGTGTAATTAAAAAATTCACTAAAAACGCGTGTCCTATTCTAATTCTTGTTACGTTAAAAAGCGTTGTGTAAACATAATTTCCACTGAGACAAATCTGCAAAATATGCAAAACATTTCGTCAACGTACCTTGGCAAAAGTTTTCAGGATTAAACCCAGAGGTGTAACCCGATCATCCAACTGAGAATAGGTCCGAAGCAGAAGAGTATTTCTGGATGCCTAAAGTTGCTCAGAAAACAGTAGAAATTAGATATTACGGAGAGGTTTATAAGTGCTGACAAAAATTCTAGACTAAAGCTAACAGTTTCAGAAAATGTTTTAGGCGATTAATATAGCTGGTGGTCTAAAGTATGTATATATAGCATAATTGTCTTTCAGGGTTTTTACTGGCTGGGGAAGGGGCGCCCCTTAAACCTTCACTGATAAGGTGCTTTGAAAATGACAAATGTCTAGGTTTATTTGAGCCAACTAATCACAATGCTTCCGGTTTCGCCGAATGAAATTTTTTAATAAAAAATATGTTATACTATTTAAACTTGTTAGTACCTTTTTACCTCAGTAATAACTGTACAACTAGAAAACTTTTGTCGTATTTTTCGCTTTTTAGGCTACGTTATCCTTCCACTAGCGGGGAGAAGGGGCTCCCACTACCCGACCCTACCCTAATTATTTTTGAATAGAAAGCGTCAGTCTTTTACACAGTAATGACGCTAATGTCAACAAAAGAAATTTAAACCAGGGCCGATGTTATCAACGTCTAAAACCAGGGTTCACTTCGCCATTTTTAAATCAGATAAAATAAAACTAGGATTAGCGATTTAGCTGAGTTATGTCATGTGGGGAAGTAAAAGGATACCGAGAAAGGGCATCTGTTTTGAGGAGCTGGCCCCTCATCCACGGTTGCAGTCATCATTTGAGCTGGCACTCCTGGCTCAAGGGCTGTGTATCCGGGGATGAGCACAGGCTGACCCTGTGCTGAACCCTGGTATGTTCAGGGTACCTAGTTTTTACAGGGGTGGGCCTATTCCGAAATTGATCTCCACCCGGGATTTTTGCTTCCCTCGAGATTTTCTGGGTGACCAAATGTTCGCCAAGAACAAGTTTTGAGAACTTATTAAGGGTAGACATTTCCGCGGGTTCCTTTTACCTGAGAGACAATATAGCTCCTGATTTAATCAGGTAGTGCGCGTCAGCGCACTACCTAGAATAGGGAAAAAAGGCGTATTGCGCAGTGTTGGAACATAGTTTCCCCTGTTGCCGGTGGAGGAGTTGAGCTAGAGCCGTCATATTGTACCAGTAGAAAGCCCTTCACGAGGGATCCATGCTCTGCAAATTTCAGCAAAATCGGCCGAACCATTTTTGAGATATGACAGATTCAATTTTTCAATGCACGACTTTCTCTCCAATTTTTCCTCCCCACCCTAGGGGTCGGAGATCTCAAATTTTCTATACAATATGGGTTTTTTTGAACAACTTTCATTTGGGGAAATGAGTATGGTGTAGGTAGGACCCCCCCCATAGGTCTGTGTACATAGCAGAATTTCGATTTTTTCGAAGATAGTTTTTTCCAAAATGGTCAATCCTTCTGTTCAAGTAAACTTGAACTGGCAGGCCGAGGGGTCTGAGGTTCGGCGAGGAGCATGGCCCCATGGCCCTAATTGCCATGGGTATATGAATTTTGGATCTGTCCCCTGTAGTTTTCTGGCCGGGGGTCCAAAGTTAGTGTGTAAAAGGGGGGTCTGGGCCTACGGACTGTGGAGCCCTACACATGAGAGCTGCTGGGCTGAGGTTTTGTATTCGAATAGGAACCCCTATATGGTGAATCTAAAAGGCCCATTAGTTTCGCTCTAGGACCTATCCATGTGGCTGGGGGGACCCTGATGGTGGTGGGCCCTACCGTGTCGCACCTGCAACTTTAACCTCTTCTACAGAAATAGCTACAGTGAGCAGGTCTCTCTTATTTAGGATTTGGGGTGGGCTGCGGGAGCACTACAGCGTAGGCTATAGTAGGTTTCTCCCGGACCCCTGTGGCGCCCTGGCCAGGCGTCCGGACCGAGAACCGGGCCCAAAATGGCCGAAAATAGATTTTTCTGAAAGTGGTCAAATTTGCTATCAAATGAAAGCCCTAGATGAGGCGAACATTTTTTGTCATTGGAGGACCCCTCCAAAGTGAACCCCGCGGCCTGTGGCGCCCTGACCAAGGTCCGGACCGGTCCAAAGTGGCCAAAAATCGATTTTTCCAAAAGTGGCCAAATTTGGTATCAAATGAAAGCCCTTGGCGAGGCGAACATTTTTTGTCACTGGAGGACCCCTCCAAAGTGGACTCAGCGGGCTGTGGCGCCCTGACCAGGGTCCGGACCGGTCCAAAATGGTCAAAAATCGATTTTTCCAAAAAGTGGCCAAGTTTGGTATCAAATGAAAAACCTTGATGAGACGATCATTTTTTGTCATTGGAGGACCCCACCAAAGTGGACCCAGTGTCCTGTGGCGCCCTGGCCAGCGTCCGGACCGGTCCAAAATGGCCAAAATTCGATTTTTCCGAAAGTGGTCAAGTTTGGTATCAAATGAAAGCCCTTGATGGGGTGGACATTTTTGTCATTGGAGGACCCCCCAAAGTTTTCCTAGCGGCCTGTGGGACCCTGGCCAGGGTGCGGACCGGTCATGGTCAAAATTCAAAGCTTCCGAAAGTGGTCGAGTTCGGTATAAAAGCTCATGCTGAGGCGAGCAATTTTTGTCATTGTCGGACCCCTCTGAAGGGTCCCTAGCGGACTGTGGCAACCGACCGGTGTGAAATGGTCGAAATTCAAAATTTTCAATTGTGTTTTCAATCCTGTTTTCCGATAAACCGACCCCACCCACCTAGATTAACCCTTTGGTACACACACAAACCAACATAAACAGGTAATGCCCTAAACGTACTTACAATACAATACGTATATACGTCCTATCTGGTTTTTTCAAATCATTTTTACGGCAGTTTATTCATTTTATTTATTAAGCCTGCGAATAAAAGCACTACAGCGGAAAAATGCAAGAAACTAGAGGGAAAATGCCCTAGACGGGCATGCAGTGGCTAGAATAGGGAAAGAAGGAAGGGCGGACAAATGCCAATGTAATTGACAGTCGGCGCTGAAAATGATAGGAACAAGAATCAGCGCCAAATAGGGAGAGCAGTCGGCGCATAAAATTATAGAAATTAGATTTAGCGCCGAATAGGGAAAGCAGTCGGCGCTGAACATTATAGAAACTAGATTCAGCGCCGAATAGGGAAAGCAGTTACATTATGCTATTACAATATGTTGATACGAGCGGCTGCTTTCTCGTACAATTTTGTCTTAATGTTGTGATTCCTTTTGGGCATATTGTTGTTTGGCAGCGTAAATCAAGATGAAATTTGATAAAACTTTCCGAAATAAGTTCTTTTAGCGTTCTAACACCATCCGCGCAATCCCGATTCAAAAATTCGAGATTTCCGGTCAGAGTGGTTTTTCCCAATTTATGAACGCTTGGCAGCTGCTATACTGTCATAACTATATTCATTCGAAAGATCTCATTGAGCTTCACATTTTTACTTTTTAAAGAAAGTTTCTAGCTTTTCTCTACCGTGAGATATAGCCGATTTTCTTGTTTTGGCGTCGAAAACTTGTCATTTTTGCAGAAATCAAATAATCCAACATTTGTTGAACTACGCTAGCCGTAAAATCAAACTAAGGGCCTTTTCGCGAATGGGTAGAGTAGAGTAGAGTAGAGTAGAGTTAAAATTAACTCTTTTAACCCTTTTCATGAATGCGCAGGGTTAAATTTAACTCTGTCTGTTTTTAACTCTTTTAACTCTGCAGGGTTAAAAATCAATGAGTTAAAAGAGTTAAAACTGGCAGAGTTAAAATTAACTCTGTGCATTCGCGAAAAGAGTTAAAAGAGTTAAAACTGGGAGAGCTAAAATTAACTCTCTGCATACGTGAGAAGAGTTAAAAAGATTATAATTTTTGCTTACGCAATGTCCAAGTTTTCACCATTTGAGAATTTTAAAAACTTCCCAACGTTTGGAAAATTTTAAATAAAATAAGACAAGATATTTACTCATTTCATTAATAGACATTTATTACATCTTCCATGCAGCGTCATCCTGTATTAGGGCAATCCGGGCGTATTCCTGTGTGTAATTTGCAGTTTTTAACCGATTTTGTTGAAATTTAGCATGTATCCATCTCAACAAATTATTGACCAATCTGCAGCAAAGTTTTTAAGTTTAAGCTTTTAAAGGGTTAACAACATGGGTAAAACTACAACTCATGGGGAACCAACCAAAGATTTTTACGATTTTCGTGAAAAGTTGTATAGGTATATTCAGAGTTCGCTGAAAACTAATCTGAAGACAGTGTTTCTGTCCAGGTTTCCGTTGTTTCTATTGCCAGCTTGCAGTTTGCCTACAATGAAGTGCTAATGAATAGTTGAGCCGAAAAACAGACATCATGTTCGTCTGCTGAGACCACGACAGAGCCCCAAAAACCTTTGTACATGTTTTCAGCAAAATCGGATTCTCTTGGTTTTCCTGAAAACTTGAGCAATTTCAACTAAACTTTAATACTAAAGCAGATAGGTGCAGCAAAATTAAATAGAAAAATGTTTGTTTATTAAAATTTAATAGAGATTTCAAATTTGAATTGAAATGTTTGTCCTTAGAATCGCAGTTGGGATAACAATTGATCCTGTACTGTAATTCTGATGAACATAATTAGTTGCAGCTAAGTTCGCGTAACATTTGTCTAGTCCTTTCAAAAAGTCAAAAACTCAAATTTTTTAAAGTTTACAGTAATTTTCATGGCAAAATTAGCGCTTTAATTAATCCACTTTTTGAGAAAAAAATTGAGCTTTCGGTTAGTTGTATTGGCCCGTTGATTCGGCTCTTCATGTTGTCAGCTCTCATACATACATACTTCAAATTTTCATTTATAGGTGTTGTTAAATAACTTACAAATAGAGACTATTTATAATGATAATTATTTAAATTTTATTAATTTTATTTAATTGTTATTTCTAAAAATGCAGCATGTTTAAAACATTTTGTTAGATCTATTTTTATTTTATTAAGTAGCCTATTTCGTTACTTTAGCGTAAATAATTCAGCAGAATGTTGGCAAATGCTTAAGTAATTTTGAAGCATTATGAACCATCCAATGAAATTATGTGCTGCACTTTCATTGGCTGGATTATCTTCTCATTTTTAAAGCTTTATTACGCGCGCGAAATGTGGCAATAACAATGTAAAGAATAGAAGATTTTAACTCGTTTAACCCGCGTGCTGAGACGCGGGTTAAAATTCAATGTAAAATGCCGTGAGCGAGTTAAAAGAGTTAAATTTAACCCATTCATGAAAAGGGTAGAGTTAAATTTAACTCTGCAGGTTTTTAACTCCACGTGTCATTCACGAAAAGAGTAGAGTTAAAAGAGTTAATTTTTAACTCTTTTCGCGAATGAGCGTAGAGTTAAAAATTTTAACTCTGCTTAACTCGGCGAGTTAATTTTAACTCGTTTAACCCATTCGCGAAAAGGATCGAGTTAAATTTAACTCGTTTAACCCATTCGCGAAAAGGCCCCAAGTGCGTCGATCTGAAGGTCTCACAGGGACAAATTATCCGACGCATGATCGTCTTCCAACTGCTATCCTGTAGGCTGCTATCATAAAAAATGTAGTTTTTGCAAAAACACGACCAATTTTTTCCAAAGATTGTGGAGCATTCACCATGCAAGCTGGAGGGCTGCTGCACAAATATACCCAGGGACGATTTTTTAGTTGCCCCGATTGCTGCTTTCTAGCTAAAGTAATCGCTTGACAAATTTGGAAAAAGTAGGCAAAATACAGGTTACGCACACATTTCAACGTATTTCTCTATAACGAAGAGTGATTTCACAATAAATAAAAAAATCGTCCCCAGCTATTTGATGGAGGTATTGAATGATATAACCGATGTCTCGCGAAAAAATTTACTTGAGTCTGCAAAAATTCTGGAAAATTATACTTATTCCAAAATGTGTTAAAAATATTTTGTAAAAGCACCATTAGTTTCGTGGCATGCATTAAAAAGAGAACATGTCAAGCTACATTTTGATATAAAAATGGCTTCTTAACTCCAAGTAATGAACGAGTAATAATGGTGCAAACTTTACGTGACCAAAGGGAATCACCACCTTAAACAGCAACATAGAGACTGCCCCTGTGTTGTCTACTTTTAGACTTACTTGAGCATCGCGACTGCTTTTCCAACATTTTTAACGATCAATGGCACTTTTAATTTGTTTTAGACTATTATTAAGAGCGAAATTATTAAAACTCCAAATGCGTAACAGAGTATTTTCAGTTGGAACTAGTATTACTAATAGGCAGTGCAGTTTATGTACTTTATGCTGAAGACAGCAGCTCCGGCTTTAACTTTAACAATGGTAGCTAGCTACAGCACTACTGACAAAACGATATGGCTGTAGCCTCCGTCATTTCAAACGCAGTATATACCACGTTCTCGGGTATTGCAGAGCAGTTCACGCGAATAGGATGGACGGAGGAATTGCCTTTTCCACGCTACCCGACTGCATTCCCTATTCGGCGCTAAATCTAGTTTCTATAATTTCAGCGCCGACTGCTTTCCCTATTCGGCGCTGAATCTAGTTTCTATAATTTTCAGCGCCGACTGCTTTCCCTATTCGGCGCTAAATCTAATTTCTATTATTTTATGCGCCGACTGCTTTCCCTATTCGGCGCTGATTCTTGTTCCTATCATTTTCAGCGCCGACTGTCAATTACATTGGCATTTTTCCGCCCTTCCTTCTTTCCCTATTCTAGCCACTGCATGCCCGTCTAGGGCATTTTTCCCTCTAGTACTTTGGTAGCTTATTATGACATCAAAAACAACCCACATAAAGCCAAACTGACCAGAACATTGTACACGGTTAGATCGCCCTCACAGTCAATCGAACGCAGCTTAAATCTGGTGACAGGAACGGTAGCCTCCAGTACAGCCGTGGCATACTCAAAGTCCCAACAGCCTTGCATGACAGCCGCTACGTGTTGCAGGATTTGAGTTTCACTCTGCAACAAAAAGAGCAATGCCAAAACAGTAATCTCCAGTAATGTGCTGTAATGGCCTGTGCATTGAACAAATGAAGACGTATACGCATGGCATATCAGATGAAAAAATGAAATCCAAAACAACTATTTACGCACGATAGTAGCATTCAGATGTTACTGAACCTGGCTTACTTCTAGGCCAACATTTATGGCTCACCGGAAATGGGGCATATTTTTAACAAATTTTTCGGTGTTTTTAAGCCAAAATAGCAAAACGTTCGTTAAAACTCTGGCAGAGCCGGAAAAATTCTTTGAAAATTTAGGGTAAATATGGTAAATTTGGCAATTTTTCGGCTTATCGGAGGAGGTCGAAATTTATGGGGAACGGCATTTTATGGGCGGCTGCTCGAATAGGGAGCGGTCCCAGTAAAAGGTGCCCAGAAAATGCCAAATTGTAAGGACAACTTAATTTTTAATCACTTTTTAGCTTAGGTTATTATAGCAGTACATTTTGAAATCAGGCTACTTTTACTGTATCCCCCATTTTATCCCCCACTTTTGGACTTCCTCCAGACTAGTGGGAGCGGGACTCCTTCCCACCGTTTTCGCCTAAAATAAAACCAGCCTAAGTATATGCCAACTAACCTCAGGGCACAAGTCGTGATCGCTGAAGGTTAAGCAGATATCCATATCAGACGTGTTGGTACCAAATCCACTGGCCGAGGAGCCAAACAAGTTCAGATGTACATTGGGCCACTGAAGTCGAGACTTTAACAGGCACTCAAGATCGGTACAAAATTGCTCCTGAAATTTCAGCCTGCACTCTGTCATTCCGTACTGCCCTAACAAAAAACAAAAATAAAGTAAAAACACTTCCAGAAAAAAGTTTGGCTGAATAAAGTATAATAAACAAAATAATAAAGAAGCAAGAAAGAAAAGAAGAAAGGCTGTCGGAAATTATTGTACGTGTACGTAATGGACAGAAAAACGAAAAATATCCAATATTAGCCAGATTTACATTAATTTACTCGAAGGCGGATAATTTTGGAAAATTGACAAGTTCACTGTTTTCAAACAGTTCTCACAGTCAAAACTTGCGCTTTGTTTTGTAAATAGCTTCAGGATGCCAATACCTAAAACATCTTCTTACAAACAGTAATGGTGAGAAGCGTGTGAAATTTGAAAGGAAAATTAAATTTACATATACGTACGTACTGGCAACATCCGCAAGAAAGATGCTGAGCAAATCATAGAAAATAGGAGGCCATGGAGTTGCAATAATTTCGATCTAACTGATAGTTCTTTGTGGATCCCTCCACACAGCAAAAGCTTCCCGATGATCATCTCCGTCTAACAGTATCCCACACAGGGTACTGTCGGATAAGCGGCCGAAATAGGGGGGTAGTTACGAAATTAGGGCGAGTACATACGAATACATTAGGGGGGGCCGTAACGACGTCGCCAACCGCTCGACCGTTGGCGGCACGGGAGTCCAGCAGGCGGAGGGGGGGGTTCACCCCGACAATTGCGGGCAATAATTTATTTGAAACTGGGGGCTTTTCATTAATAATAGTAGGGGTACTGGCATGGGGCCCCGCGCATAGGGGGCAAACGCCTGGACACGAAGAGCGGATGTCCGCCGGACCGGACACGAGCAGGTTGCCGGGGACCAAGAGGGGCCGAACAGGGGGGTCCGGGGGGGAAGGTCGCGGGCATGCGGGGTTAGGACTAGCGGGGTTAATCCGGCCGGGGACGGGCAGATCCGGTAATCCGAAGGATCCGCCGCGAGGGCGATCGAGCGGCGCGCGGATCGGGAGTCGGCGACCGGGGACGGGAGAAAACTCACGAGCGCACCGCGCGTAGGGCGCGGCAGCGGAGGTCGTGGGACGCGATGTCGAGGAGATGAAAATCGAACTACAGGAACGAATCTCGCGAGCCGCGCGAGGATAGGGCGCGCGGGCGGGTATTTGGCTCGGCGTTAAAGCAGGAGGGGACCGCATCCATCATCAGTGAGCGGGCGGGCGCGAGGAGCAGCGTAGGCGCAGACAGGACATCTGGCGAGGTCGGGACCAATCGACTGGAGTACGAGGGCGGAGGCGCCGTGGGTGGCCGGCGGAAGGAGGCAACGACACGCTCACGCAGTCGAATTGCACGGGAAACGCAGACTCCAGGGGGGATTCAACACCGGAGCGACGAGGGTCAGGCCTGAGCGACAGGCACAGAGGCGACACGCGTACCAGACCCAGGCGAAACGCGCGGGCCAGGGGCGGAGGCTCAGGTGACGAGGCAGCGGCGGCGACGAGAGCGCGGGACGCGACGCAGGGAGCGCGAGAGTCCCTGCCGGACCCGCGACGAGAGAGGGGGTGAGAGAACGCGACTCCCGGAGGGATCGCGAGACCGGGGGAGACAGATCGGGGGCCGGGAGGACCGGGGGGGCACGGGCCGGACCGACCGGACCCGAGTGCGCGGGGAGAACACTCGACCCTGGGAATGCGGGGGTGACAGGGAAGAGGGGGCTCGGGGGGGAAATCGGAAACGGGGGCGGGGCGGGAGGGTCGGGGCTAACGCGGGGGGGGACGCGCGGGAGAAGAGAAAGCGGACCACGGGCAGACGGCAGTTCGGGGGGGACAGAAAGGGAGCAAGGAGGTGGAGGGATTGGGGCGGGGAAAGTTGAAGCGCGACGAGTCGGCCACGAGTTTTCTGGGATCAAATTGATTTCATCAAGTTGAGACCGTAGAGGAACCAGGTAGTGACTTCCCCCTGGAGACACGTAAAATTTGCACCATAAAAATGCCTGGAAAGGGGCAGAGCGGGGGAAGGACCCGGGGGCGAGGGCAAGACGAGGGGGCAGTGGGACCAGCCCGACCAGAAGCGGCACAAGTGAAGCCCACAATTTGGAGGGAGCAAATGAGGCCCAAGAATGGGGGGGGCAGAGGGATTTGAGGAAAAGGGAAGAAAAGGTTGGATGAAGAGCACGTAGAAAAACCACCCGGCCCCAAACCAGACGGCGAAAACTACGCACACATTTTTTCGAACCCCTGTTTTTGGTTGGTGATTACGTGGAGTGAAGAGATTGTTACATAAAAATGTAGTGTGTTCGCTCTTAGGGAAGGAGGGGGAGGCCGAAGGGGACAGAGGCACCAAACAGAGTGAGGGTGTTGAACGTGCCGTCATAACCGCGATGAGAACAAACCTAATAAATCATCGGGGTTCAGATTTATATAATTTCTTTCGATTTTCGTTGGTTTGTTTTCGGAGTTTTTTATCGAGGGGTGTTCGTTAGGGGTTGGAATCCGCGGGGGCGGATCGGGGCCTGAGTTGTAGGGTTGGAACGGGTTTATGGGGGTGGGGGGGGGGGGGGGTGATTGAAAGTAACCAGCGAGAGTCTATTATTTATGTAGATTGAGGGGTCATTTTATTTCATTTTCGGCTAAGTAGTAGTTGGGGGGGAAGAAGGATTAGGTTGGGAGTGAGGGTTGGAGGGGGGGGGGGGGTTTAATCACGTATCAATGGAGCTTTTACAAGATTTTTAACATCATTTTGGAATGAGGGAGGGGGAGTAGGGAGGAGGGGAGCGAAGGAGTCGAAATAAACGGGGAGGGGATTATAGAAGAAGGGGCCGAAAACCTCTCGTCGGTATTGGGCCTGTGAGTTGACATATACGTTTCTTCGTTTGTGGTATTTGGAGTTAAAAGTTAATATTAACTGAAAAAATTCCGAACTAGTTCCGAATTGAAGTGGACAAGTAGGTTGAAACAGAACAAAAGGGGGAAGTGGTGTATCCTGGAGGAAGTCTATAATTTCTCTGTTATCAGACTGCAAGGGGGGGGTAAATTTTTCGCGAGACATCGGTTATATCATTCAATACCTCCATCAAATGGCTGGGGCCGATTTTTGTTTCTTGCGAAATCACTCTTCGTTATAGTTATACGTTGGACGTGCGTACCGTTTCCATGCCCCAGCAAGCCGAAGACTTCAGAGAAAGAGCAATCGGGGCAACTAAAAAACCACTGTATCCATTTTAGCAGCCCTCGAGCTTGCCATGGTGAATGCTCCACCTTTGCTTTGGAAATAAAATTGGTCGTTTTTGCAAAAACGTACATTTTTTATGATGAGCGGCCTACAGGATAGCAGTTGGAAGACGATCCATGCGTCGGATCATTTGTCCCTGTGAGACCTTCAGATCGACGCACTTGGGGCCTTTTCGCGAATGGGTTAAACGAGTTAAATTTAACTCGATCCCTTTTCGCGAATGGGTTAAACGAGTTAAAAGTATCTCGCCGAGTTAAACAGTGTTCAAATTTTTAACTCTACGCTCCTTCTCGAAAAGAGTTAAAAATTAACTCTTTTAACTCTACTCTTTTCGAGAATGACACGTGGAGTTAAAAACCTGCGAAGTTAAATTTAACTCTACCTTTTTCATGAATGGGTTAAATTTAACTCTTTTAACTCGCTCCCGGCATTTTACATTGAATTTTAACCCGCGTCTCAGCACGCGGGTTAAACAGTTAAAATCTTCTATTCTTTACATTGTTATTGCCACATTTCGCGCGCGTAATAAAGCTTTAAAAATGAAAGATAATCCAGCCAATGAAAGTGCAGCACATAATTTCATTGGATGGTTCATAATACTTACAAAATTACTTAAGCATTTGCCAACATTCTGCTGAATTATTTACGTTAAAGTAACGAAATAGGCTACTTAATAAAATAAAAATAGATCTAACAAAATGTTTTACACATGCTGCATTTTAGAAATAACAAGTAAATAAAATTAATAAAATTTAAATAATTATCATTATAAATAGTCTCTATTTGTAAGTTATTTAACAACACCTATAAATGAAAATTTGAAGTATGTATGTATGAGAGCTGACAACATGAAGAGCCGAATCAACGGGCCAACTACAACTAACCAAGCTCAATTTTTTTCTCCAAAAGTGGATTAATTAAAACGCTAATTTTGCCATGAAAATTACTGTAAACTTTAAAAAATTTGAATTTTGACTTTTGAAAAGGACTAGACAAATGTTACGCGAACTTAGCTGCAACTAATTATGTTCATCAGAATTACAGTACAGGATCAATTGTTATCCCAACTGCGATTCTAGGACAAGCATTTGCAATTCAAATTTGAAATCTCTATCAAATTTTAATAAACAAGCATTTTTTCAGTCCAATTTTGTTGCACCTATCTGCTTTAGTATTAAAGTTTAGTTGAAATTGCTCAAGTTTTTCAGGAAAACCAAGAGAATCCGATTTCTGCTGAAAACATGTACAAAGGTATTTTGGGGCTCTGTCGTGGTCTCAGCAGACGAACATGATGTCTGTTTTTCAGCTCAGCTATTCATTAGCACTTCATTGTAGGCAAACTGCAAGCTGGCAATAGAAACAACGGAAACCTGGACAGTAACATTGTCTTCCAGATTAGTTTTCAGCGAACTCTGAACTATACCTATACAACTTTTTTCACGAAAATCGTAAAAATCTTTGGTTGGTTCCCCATGAGTTTGCAGTTTTACCCATGTTGTTCACCCTTTAAAAGCTTAAACTTAAAAACTTTTGCTGCAGATTGGTCAATAATTTGTTGAGATGGATACATGCTAAATTTCAACAAAATCGGTTAAAAACTGCAAATTACACACAGGAATACGCCCGGATTGCCTAATACAGGATGACGCTGCATGGAAGATGTCTTGTATGTCTAATAATGAAATGAGTAAATATCTTGTCTTATTTTATTTGAAAATTTTTCAAACGTTGAGGAAGTTTTTTTAAAATTCTCAAATGGTGAAAAAACTTGGACATTACGTAAGCAAAAAATTATAATCTTTTTAACTCTTATCACTTATGCAGAG